>DWME01001419.1:0-24989 GCA_018244795.1 Parelbella ahira ahira
TGATAACTTACTTGCTGCGCGGCGATTATATTAGCCTTTGGCTGATAAATTGCCTGCGTGGCTCTAAACTCATTATTCAATTTTCGATTGACTTTTGTTAAATCGTCTACACTTTTTAGCCAACGAGCTAATGCGGAATGACATTGCTTGTTGACACTTTCACAGAATGGAACAGTTAGTATAGTAACCTTATAGACGTTGCGGCCCTCGGGGTTGAAGAGCGCGAACATGTGGCGGCGCGACATGAAGCCCTGCTCGAGGTCGCGCAGCTTGAGCCCGTCCAGCGGCAGCATGTACTTCTTCTCGCGCTCCTCCTCGTCCTTGAACCACGAGATGCTCTCCGACGTCAGCACGAACCAGTAGTCGCGCGACCCGCCTGTTCATTAACGACATTTTCCAAACTTTAAAAAACCACTCAACCTATTTCTCACTTAACTTGGGTACTATAAAACAACAACATGTGGATATAATGTTTATAATACCCAGTATTCCATTCAAAGGATAAGTGCATCAATGGTCAAAAAACTTATGTTTAACCGCAACACATGTTATGGTAACTTCTTAATGTAACTATATTATATATTTAGTCTATGTTTACAATTACTAAGTTAATTGACAGATTATAATTTCGATTATAATTATAATTTCGCGTACATTTTCGTTTGTCGGATATTTACAGGACCAAATAGTATCTAAACTAACCTTTCATAATTCCTAGATTGTGTATACACATGAAGCCCTTCCTGATGACCTGGTTACCGAGTGCCCGGTGGCCAGATTTTGTGGAGTTCTCGGACTGGTTTTGTGCACTAGAAAAAACGAACAAGCATATTGAAAAAATACAAAATTACCATTCTTCAATCGCCTTACATGATCAAGATTAATATATAAGTATAATCCACATCAATAACCACGTCCTACCAACAAAGAAACTATTATTCAATGGGAAAGCAATATTAAATAAATATAAAAGTCATCCGGTATAAAAACTTTTGCGGGAGCTGTAAATGATTCCGCTCGAGAGACTTGATTCTGATGAAATCGGACACACTGCGAGCGAGTCGGAATAACTTACGTCATAGTGTGCGTGCTTAATGCTTAACGATTTGTTCTAATATAAACATCATCAATGTCAACTTAACCACCTAACATTTATAAGATAATAGCAACAAAGTCAGCTTATACATGGTCAATACAAATTTTCCATAGCTGATAGTTTGATAACCATCCATGTATGCGGGTGGAGCGGAGCACTAACTTGGCGAATCCGATGAAGTCCTCGTGGTTGGTGTTCATGTAGGCGAGCTCGCAGTCGATGAGCAGCACGAGCTGGTCCTTGCACTGCTGCTCGCGCGAGCGCACGTGCGACATGATGATGCGCTCCGTCTCCTCGCGCAGCCGCGGGTACCGCGACATCTGCGCTCCGACCATCGCACTTCACTAACCACTCTACACTATCCCACGTTACTACTACAATATGTACATGTAAACACATCAGTGTACAAATATGTTATGTTATTCATTTATACATTTTATAGAAATAGGCGTTTACTACATTGCTAAGAACCTCTTGAACATAACACTTGTATACATTGACTATCTTCAATTTGGGTCATATGGGTCAATAGCATATAAAACCTTCTGTCAATTTAGTATAGCTAATTAAAAGATTGTAAGTCAATCAAAAGCTTTTTTATAATACATTGTGGGAACAATCTATGCATATTGTAAATTGTACCCAGCTTGATAATCTAATAACGGACATTTTTATATAGGTACATAATTCTTTAACAGATTTACCAATCGTTTTTGTAATGAAAAAGTAAAAAACTTTCATTCATACCCTCTCAGTGCACACACGGACGACATTAGACAGCTCCTGCACGACCAGATCCACACACTTGATGCATGGTTCCTTTAACCTTGCGATCTGCTTCTTCACGATCGCCTCGAACGCCATGTCCGGAGTGAACAGACCCACCTGTGGAAAATATCACGTTTAAATAACCAATATTAAATTATAACGAATAAACATTCTTCAACATATTAATCAATGATGGAAGCAATCAAAGTGGAAATGCGATGTGGATGAGAATTAATAATTATATTTTTCGCCGTAGAATAATTTACGGTTCACATAATAACATTCTTAAGCATTGAGGTATATTCTAATAGTATTGCATCAAAGTTTTGTGATTTTTTTTATCCAAAAAGCAACTTTAGGAAACGAACTTGAAAATACTGAACCATTGATTAAACTATCAAAATACCAAAGCCATCATGCTGATATGCCAAATGAACGGAATAATAAAACTCACCCTGATACCATGGATATTTCGGATGGCGAAGGCGATCTCCCTGCGCAGTTCCTTTTCGTCGAATTCCATCTTGACGATTTCGAAGGGAAACCGTTCATGGAAGAGCCGGTTGATCTTAGCACCGCCCGACAGCTCGTTCGTGTTGATCTGCGCTGATCCAGAACCTTCGATGGTCCTCTCGAAGTCTGTTTGCAAGGTTTGGATCATCCTGACGGAAATTAATATTATTACATCATTACGCCGGGCCCGTTGCGAAGTAGACACAGAGAACGAAGTACCAAATATCTCTATCATGACAGTCGTGACGTGCTCCTTCTACATTCAAGACTCCTCACATGTGTACTATACTCCTGGCGAAAATTTTTTAGTGAGTCTTGATGAATATTTTTTTAAATACATGAATATAACTAAACAAACTCAATAAATCACCATATCCAACTTACTGCAACATAGCCTTGGTCTTGATGGACGGGTCGTCGGGGCGGAAGTGCTTGTACTGGTCGACGTCCTTCTCCAAGGTGAGCAGCTGCTTCTGCAGCTTGTCGCGCAGGCCGGGCAGCGTGTCGCGGATGTGGTTGGTGAGCTGCTGGTTGAGCACGCGCTGCAGGTACGGGGTGCCGAGCCGGTCCGCGATGTGTCGGTACGATGGATGGCTGGAAAACAATCGGAATATCAAAGTTTATACAAATAGCAGATGAACATCGATTATCGTAGGAGATCCTATAAAAACGTATATTGATAGTGACATAAATTACTCACAAATACATTCGTCAAACAATTTAAGAGCCTGAGAGTCCCATACATAGTTAAACTGCTCATATCCAGTAATAGAAACTGCAAGAAACTAAGCTTTTAATATCGCTTTTAATTCCTTACTTCTTTTTCATTGATTTATTTACAATAGCTCTTTTGTTTGAGCAAAGTAGCTCGATTTGCGTAAGCAACATTAAAAAGATAAGTCGATGGAAAGTATCAAGCTCATTAACAGATTTAAATGTAGTGACTTATATCGTGCATGTAAATAATAGACTTACAATTCTGTATACATATCAATTCGTGTCAATAAAAATTAAAAACATCTTTAAAATCTATTGTGGCTTTTAACATCCCCCCCCTTCTTTTCAAAAATCGTTTATACGGAGCTGAGTATAACATATATTACCTGAGGAAGAACTTCCTCTCAGCGGCGAGAGCGGCGGAGATGTCCTTGCGGCCGTCGATGTCCTTCTGCGAGCGGTTCACTACGCCGATGTAGCCCCTGCGCAGCGGCAGCAGCTTGTTCTCGAGCACGTCGCGCGCGTCCGTGCCCTCGTCCATCAAATCCAGCTTTGTGATAACACCGATTGTGCGGAGACCTGCACAAATAATTACAATATTCCAACTCAGAACATTCCACTTTTTTGGGTCGTTTTATCGTTTATTGCTGGACACCGGTCTCTTCCCAGAATGAGAGGGTTAAGGTCATAGTCTACTTAAGGCCAAGTGCGAGTTGAGAAAATTTAAACGCCTTAGAAAACATTTTTGAGACTGTTTCTGTAAAAAATGTTTCATTGACACCGAGAATATTAGACATTTATTACAAAGAAGAGCCAAAGACATGATGGGTTATGACAAACCTTGAGGGTCCACTTCTTTGGCAAGTTTCAGGGCATCGCTGTTCGCCAAGTCAGTGTTGGCGGGGGTGACGGCGAGAATGAGACAAGACTCGCGTCTGATGAATTGGAAGATCATGGCTTTGATCTGCTGTTCGATGTCAATCGGCTGGTCGCCGATCGGCACCTTCGTCAGACCCGGCAAGTCGATCAGCGTCAAGTTGAGCACTAAAACAAATGGAAAACAGAATGTTTAAACATAACGAGGAATAAAAATCAACTTAGCATCACGCCTGCGTTTCTTTTAATACGTGCCCTGAGGATGAGCTTATTAACATACAACACGAATCCAGATTTCGAGTCACTACTGGAAATATCAAGTTAGAAAAACCTAATAATACCTGACACGCGGAACCAACCCAGAACCTGTTGCTCAGCAGTAGGTGCTTGTAACTACTAACGAGGCAATCAAAGATGAAAAGATGGACAGGTGGACAGGTACCCTACAAATAATTGACACATGCCTCCCATTAATACATCTATCGCATAAACCTCTGAAATAGAGTCGAAATCTTTTTAGACTCTACAGTTACAAGGATTACTAACATTTGTGTCTATTATTTATTTAAGGCACAAACTTGTGTAGAGCAAAGAAAAAAGTGCGCAGTCGCGCCTTCGTGGGTGACGTAAATTAATCGGCGCGTTCAAATTCGTGAGCACACATGTAAACATTTACCCGTCTTCCTCCATTCGGACGGTGCGCGCTGACAAAAGTAGAAGGGAGACCGAATGAGTAATTTAATGACAATGAATCTGAAACAATCTTAAATTGTTCTTACCATCCCCGACAGTTGGTAAAAGAGATGGAGAATGAAAGAGAAATCATAAAGTCCCGCAAAAACAAGCGTCTCGTCTGCACGCTTACACGAACGACGCCTGGAGAATTTAATAGTTCACATCTCATTGACTCTATCAGAGACCCTGGATTCTAGTAGATGCAAAAATATGTTAATAAATATTTCATTATTGTAAAAATATATTATCATTAATACATTGTTTTCATACAGCGGTAATAAAATGAAACGCACATGAGAAGCATACGTAGACTGTACTTGTCAGGGTTCTTATATGATTTCCCGCATATAATAGCTCTTTTACAAACGTTACGTCAAGTAAGGCATTAATAAAGTATGCTATAATTATGCAATAAATAAAATATAAGTTATTTTCAAGCTTTCATTTAAGTTTTTATTTCAAACGAAAAATAAAATGAAAACAAAGAAAAACCCCAAATTCAAGGCATACGTCTCGGAATTCGTTCACAATAACCCAAATATTGAGATAAAATCTTCCACTCATCCGCAAACAGATTAAAATTATGCGATGCGTCCAGGATAGGACTATCCGATATTATAAATGAATATGTCATAAATCGATGACTAACACACAAGGACTTGGAATTTTATCACAATAAACGCAATCTAATATAGACAAGTACTATCATAAATATAATGGTATTATTTTGAATCATTGCTGATTGTTTCTTCCTGCAACAAATAAATCAGCGCGATAAGATAATATAATAACTGGCTGTGATAACTGCTAACGGAATTACCGACTGGCGGAAACTCGAAGATGCGTACTTCTAATAGCTTTAATGCTATACAGCGACCTCCTACAATCTACGCATCCCTGCACATAGTTTCTAAACGCGAATTTTTTTTTGCAATTTTCCTCAGGACTCGCATTTTAGGTTGAACTGGAAGTTTATATCCCGAATGATTCAATCATTTCGTTTGGATTTATGAGTCAGTCAGTGTACTTATTTACGTTGAATCATCAGAGTAAAGCGATTTGTGTATGAACTCAGCACTCACATGTAGCTTTACGATATTTCACCCCGTATATTACAAGTCATTTTATATCGCTATTTGAAGCTTTCAAAAAAGGAACATTTATTGTTTGTGCGAACAGTACCTATGTAAGGAAACACCTTTTTCCTTCTGGCTCTATTAAAAGCGACGGGTAGTTAAGAAACTGTACGTTACTGTGTTGAATGTCAGCCGTAGTATCGTAGAGCTGTGAATGAAGAGTGAATGGATAACTGGGTCACTGCCGGCACCCCGCACACGTACCGCGAACTAATGTATCACATAAATCTTTCGCAATCTCATTACGCACGTCAGTCAGACAGTCTGTACGTTCATCAATCCTCACACGCGTTATAAATAAGGAGGTAGCCAGTTTCCTTGCATCGTTTCTTTTCGCAGACGTGTTGCATGAAGAGCATATTACTTTTTTCATCGTTGTACTTTTCATTGACTTTAAGAAACGAAAAATGTACTTAACCGATCATGATGTTCTATGTATATGCGGTATACGCGTAGTTTTTTATAACTACTTCTTCACTATTTTTTAAATAAAACGAACTATTTTCTTACTAATTATATGTACAGAAGTGTTCTTGAAAAGAAGTATCATCAAAGTACCTGCGTCTGAGAAACTTTACGTTTTTACTACGTAAGGAACTGATTTACAGTTATTTTCAAATGGAGAACATGTTTAATCAGAAATATAAGACGAATCAGAGCGCCTCAACTTGAGAATGCTATTGAGTACGTTTTATACGACAAACGCCACTGATTTCTAATGCTTAAGAAGCCCTTCTTGAAGATATTTTTTCTTTCTCTTATTACACATCACGAGCTATTTTTCTATGCATTTCAACCCTTTACTGATACCCCTTTACTGAATACGGGTCTCCTGTCTTAATGGATGGGTCATTTTTTTCTTTCTTATGTTAGAATTCATCTACTTTGGAAGTTTCATCACCATTAATATGTCTAAGGCCACTGCTAGACATATCCCCTACCTCCGCAATGTTCTTTGTCCATAGTGCCCACGCTGGGCATGTGGCATGGGGATCACAGAACCACAGCCTCTCCCACAGTCCACGCTGCATGCTGCTGTTGCTTCTGCCATGTCGTATCATTATCCTTTTAACAATATATACTACGGGTACTACCCCGAAGAGGTAGGCACAGGAGTATAGTACTCTAGCAATTCATCAATTATGTCATTTATCCCATGAAACAGCTTAGAATTTTGGATAGGGTTTTACAATTAATAATCCAATGCCGGTACTGCTCCACAATAACCCATAAAGTGCGATCTATTCAATTAAAAAGTCAACAACATATCTCGGACGTTTATCAAGGCTGAGTCATGTTCACTCGACGAGATAAAGATCCCGTCACACATGCCGTCACGGCTCCCACTTACATGTTCTTAGTTGTGAACTCAATGTTACTGCCTACTTACTTCCAGTGAGCTAATTTTATTGGAAATGTCAAGTTTCAATACAAGTAAATATATACTCAACTGGGCGTTATGTCTAGTGGTTAATGACATTGAGTGATGAGCCGGAAGTGGTGAATTCGATATTCCCACATACGAAATTTTTTAGTATGATAAACTCAAAATATGTTCAAAAATATCTACACAGTTACGTACATAAAAGAATATATTGAGGACTGCTTCGTTTAGCATCAGATTCCTGTGTGGGAGTTTTCCAGACAACGAGATTCCAGACCTAAATTTTCAACTTTGATGAGGCCGGCTGCATGTTTTTGCCATGTCTTTTAATATAAAGTTTACAATTAACCTAATTGTTAAATCTTAAGTAAAGTTCAATGAACTAAACAGTTAAATCTTAGATAGTTCACGACGAACAACATTGTCCAGATCTCAGGTAAAGTTCACAGTGAACAAAATTGTCCAGATGTTAGGTGAAGTTAACAGTGAACTAAATTGTTATCCACCTCTAATTCGGAAAGCTATTAAAGTACTCCTGATCCATGTAATTAATCCGCATGATGCGTGTAATCACGTAACAAGGTTACGGGGATCGTGCGTGCAAACAACTTACAGTTGTAAACAGCCCCTCATTATCTATTCTTATTACTACTTGCCTATGCAAATGTCTGCCTATCAATCACAACATGGAAATATCTGTATTATATAATTTAACACAGATAAAAAATAATGTGACAAACATATATAAAGATTTATGGTATCATAACATCACGCGTCTATTTCGCCGAATAGGTAGGCATAGGAGTAACGTACCTACTGTTCTACGATTTACTAACGTGTCTCTATTCGGTTACGATTCAATTACGTTATACATTCCACTATCGAATAGAGGGATGAATGTATTAATAAAAATTCATAGTATACTTGAAATATCCGTTTTTCACTCGTCTGTGTAGGTCAAGATCTGAATAGGTGCTGCAATATTTTCTGACTGTCGTTAGAGGCAACGGGGCTCCTGGGGTCGCGCACGGCCAAAAAGGAAGCTCGCATCATTCAGCCCGCGATTCCAGGAAGGGCGAAGGTTTGTGTGGCAGCAATGATATTTTGTGGGTCAGAACTGCCAGGCGTGAAATGATGCATAGAGCCCGTAGGGGCGACATCGCGGTATGTGGGCGCCCATGTGTGGAGATCTTGAAATCGTTCTATCAGCGCAGAAGAAGGCCACCGAGGTGGTTTTAATGCGGTGAAATCTCACATAACCCGGCAATCTACACCAGGATACGGGTATACCTTTTCAAGATTTTCCCCGCCAATATAAAAAATGACTTGCCACGCTAATTTAAGTTCTAAGGCTATACAAAATAACTTCATACGAGATACCAATAGCGCTTTTCTAGAAGATCCGATTCTCTAATACTCGCGCGTCCACATTTTGTATGGCGTGTTTTATCGTGATCGATTTGTTTGTGATGTTTAGTCATGTTCAACATGAACAACGTAAAGTCATTATGACTCAGTACTGTGTAATTATCTCATCCTACGTTAGAAAAAAATCTTAATGTACTCTCAGCCGGTGCACACAGAACGGCGAATTTATTTTAACGAAAGGAAGGCAACGTCTTAAATTGCAAGTAATGTTGGCTGTTCAAATGAGACGTGAAATTTAAACAATGTATTTGAATCATTAGGAGATTAAAATATTTCATACTAACTTCAACAAACGTTTATCCGAAGGATTTCATGGTAAAATTTCATTGCGATACACCAGAAAAATTAAATAGATAATATTCCACTTTTGATAGGTTTCCTACATAATAATTTTGTGTGTCGAGATTTCATGATACAGATACAATGCGCTAGTCATAAAAGGCAATTATACATATATTTAACATACCATTAGGCGAGTAGACGCGCAGATTGATTGGTACTGGCGAGATGCCTTTGTTGGAGCCGGTGATCCGGTCGGTCTCGGCTTCGATCTCGCCACGCACCTCATTGAAGTCTGTGAATTTCTTGCCTTTGCAGTGCAGGAACTCCGCGTATTCTGACACAAAAAATAATTTATTACATAATTAAACTAATCTATAAAATATTTTACAAAAACATAGATAACTCGTCGTTTAATTGTTACAACAAATAATTTTGTGATCTTGAGATGCCGTTAAAGATTCACATTCGATTAATTTAAGATCTCTTAAAATTCACATTGAACCAGATTAACCGCGCTACAGTAACAAGATATAAAGCTTGACCACGCCCTTTCTCCTTAAATATCCTCAAACGAGCCAGTATACCTACAACCAGCCTGCTCATTTCACACTTGCTAAAAATGAGCGTTCTAAGAATAGAACCCAATAATATTAGGTCCTTACATATAAAATTAACATTTTGATGAACTGGCCAGTCCAAATCGCCTTCAAAGAATTTGTCGATTCTCGCTTCACAATTTTTTCAGCATAGGAATCAATGAACTACCTATGAAATGGCGAAAGTGCATAGATAAATACATTATTTCATTTTTTTTTTCCCTTTCATTTTCGCCGTATAAAACACTAATTTCATATGTAAGGACCTAATACAAAATATTAATACGAGCCGAAAAGATTGCCGGATGGAGACAATTACATACAATACATGTTAAGTACACACGCTTAAAATTAGTTATCTGCGCATCCAACTGAAGGTTAATGCTCGTAGAATTGTTTGTGAAAATACCACAACATTTAACAAACTGCCCACTAATCATCTCATTGACTAATTTCACCTCAAAATATGTTACATGTGACGTGTGTTTGTGCGACATGTAAAGAGGATTTGATATTTTTAGTTAAGAAAATCGACCTTACCTGCGATGCCATTTATGAGCTGTAAGATCAGAGGTCGTCGTGTGACAATACCGGACCCTCGGGGCAAGAAGTCCCTGAAAAAAGAAATAATAATTCATACAACAATTCACAACATTTCGTCATTTACAGTGAACTTCCCTCGTTGGTGTAATGGTTGCAAGCGCGACTACTGATCGAGGTCCTGCCGGGATGAGGGTACTATTGAATTTTTCTAACTTACATTTTCTAATATCTATATCTGTATCCTAGTATCTATGTCCAGCGTATGGCAAGAGGCTCACTATCTATTCCATGGTGGAATGTATTATGAATTCCTTTGTTTACAACTAACATTAAATTAAACTTACATAAATAAATATGACAATACAAAGGTGACAGCCTAATTTTATTTTTTTATAAAGTAGTGATAGCATAGTCGTTTAGTATAGAGCCGACTATTTAAGGCACCCGAGTTTAAGTCCTGGTGCACACCCCTTAATAATATAAAATATTAAATATCACTTATGGTGATGATAAAGAAAAATTTCATGAGGATGTACAAGTAGGAAAAAAACGTAACAACATGCCTATAATCCCTAAAGTGGTAGGAGAGAGTTAAGAGTGCTCCCTAATATCTCCTAAAGGATCCGAAGTCTTAACCTTTGATTGGCCAATATGTCTGACTATGGTCCTAACTGATCACATTCTGAGAGGAGACATGTATCAAACATGAGTCAAACAAAAGAATACAGAAACCTAATTGTAAGTGACCAATGAATCTCATAATCATCTGACCAGTTTTATATTATCAAGTTAAGGTTATTATTGTATTATGGACCAAATTATGGTTACTAGAATTATAAATTAAAGTGTTAATTTATAGGAATTTCATTTCAAAACATTATTGATACACTCCATAATAATTGTATGTAACATTAGATAAGCATAGAACTCATTCTCTGATTGAATCACACTAATGACTTGTATAACAAATAAACCCATAAATTCATTCAACAAATTAGTGGATATTTTTTTATTATACCATAAAATTAAATTGGAATAAAATTGAATAAATAGAATAAATTTATATTATAGGTATACTCTTAGTTCATTATTATTAGTATTACTAGAGCATTTGAAATGTAATGGATGTTTATGTCATAATTATAGGTACCATGTATGGAAGATAAGACCTTTTACTGATTTGATCTTTCTTTGGTCGTTACTAGTAACAAATGAATTGTATTACAAAAATTTGGTAATTTGAAATGAAATAATTAAGGCAACAGCAAAATTAAATGCACATAGTAACTAATAAAAGAACAATACTGTATCATGAATTTTCCTAAATACAAACAATTTCTTGTGAAAACACATATAAAAACCTATTGTTAGTGTATTTATTGCACTTGAGTAATGTTTTGTGAATGTTTTTTATCACAAATCTAAACATAACCAAAATGTCACATCTGTAATTCCCGAAACGGTAAACAGAAAAGGAGAGTAGTACACATGCACACTTCACCAATTATCTTTATGTCCTACTACATAATAGGGGATAAATATATTGACTCTACTAGTAATTACAAGATAGAAAACCAAATAGCATCCAATCCGAGGATCTAACCTATGACCTTTCAATCATTAGTCACACTTGCAACCACTTAATCAAGGAGACAGTCAATAGTTAAACTAAGTTTGAACAAATACATTAAAATATGATTAGGGTGTGTGTAAATGTACCACAACCCAATACACGAGCTTGTTCGTGGTTCCAAATAAAATTGTACTGTCTTCTTAGTGTGTCGATGAAAAACACATTTTAAGTACCTAAATGGGTCCCTAAATTGTACTGTGATAACTTATTTGTATATCACAAATAACTAGGTGTGTTTACCGAGTAACCAATCTTCTGAACTATGTTCATATTACAGTCTACATACAAAGCAGGCACTCCCACTCAATTACTGAGTACCAATTGGTTGGACACACCAATCTTTGCAAAACCTTTCAGGGGGTCATGTATACACAGTAACAGACAAGTTGACATTAGAAACTTTCAATGAGTCAATCCATAATCGCCAAGATACCATATCCCAAGCCCAACAGTGGAACAAGGGCCTAAAACAAGTTATATCAAGGTATAAAGTGGTACAGAAATGTGATAAGACTTGATAATAATTCAGGGCATACTGCTTAGTTGTGATAAATAATCTATATATGTCCCAACACATATTATGAAGACTGCAATATTCACTTTACCAAGCAGTCACACAATTTATAATTACAATCATTCACTTAAAAAGGTTCTTTAGCACTCAGTTTATTTGAGTGTAATGACTAAATATCAGTCATTCTAAAATGGAACCATTTATCACTTTAATAAATAATTTTAACACAAAGTTGATTGGAGTCTTGATATCCTTATAAAATTGTTTTACAGTTTTTATATAACAGTATTGTAGTGATTATTCTCACTGTATAAATAAAATAATTTCAGCAATAAAAACATTTTTGGACCATACAGCATGTCAAACTGTATACCACCCCCAGTTACAAAGATAAATCTGTAGTGTTGGGTTGTAGCCAAGAGAAATAGCAAAAAAGGGTAACAGCCAATTGAGAGCAGAGAAAAAGTGAAAGATAAATTTAATACATTCCTTTTGTCATTACTAGAAATTAGTAGGTACCTGGTATTAGGGAACTAAAATATTAATAAGCCAGTAAACCAATAATAAACCAATTCTTGATTTTTTTAAAAATATGAAGATAAAGTAACAGTACCTAAAATTATTTTAAAAGTAACCTAGTTAGATTAAACGTTGCTAATGTTTTTTAAACAATGCCTTGTGATGTTATAGTGAAAATGTTTTCATTCTTTCCCAATGATAAATTCGATCATTGTATTATGTAAAAGCTGGAGTCCAAGCTAAAAATTTTCACCTTAGATCTGCGCATGTCCTAATATTAACATGTATAAGGTGAGAAATGTAACTAAATTAAAATGCCATATTCATCCAGTTCATTTTTCAGTGCATTATCTAAAATGTTTCTTTTGACATTTACAACGGAAACAAATATTGTAGATCGATAAGATGTAAAAGTCTTTGAGTAATTTTTGCTTGCTTCCGGTTAGTATCTACTTTTGTCCCTTCTGGCCAAAATGCTCACCTGCCCACAAAATTTTCTAGCACCGAACTTTTTCCTGCGGATTGACCACCCACAACTGCAATTTGTGGAAGATCTAAAGACATGTGCACTCCCATTTGAACAAATGCATCTTGTAATTTGTTCACAATGGGAATTAATTGCTGCATTCCGTAATTCCCAGACATTTTTTATACCTAACATAAATTTTACACCTCAAAAACACAAATTATTTGCTCATCATCTATCCTTCACAACATCGATAAACTAATTTATTTTTCAATATGGTGGTGGGTGGGTGGTTATAGTGACGGTACGTTCCGTTTAACATTTTTGGCAAGTATTTCAACAAACGTATCGAAAATTGTATTTTACTGGTAAACTATGCTTTTCATTTCTAAAAAGTGTTAAAGACACTGTAAATAAAAACCTATAAATGCATTCATGTTATTCTAAGTTATCAAATACCACTAATTAAAAACAAAGATGTTTCAAGATTTACAAGATCAATACTGCGTGACATGCGCATCAAATATAGGGCAGACATGCGATCGTAGTATGTTCAAAATACATCTTTTACACTAGTATATATTTCATTTGTATAATATTTCAATTAAAAATAAGGTCTACACACTTAGAATAGATTACCATTATGTTAATAGATATATTATTATATAAGACCCCAGTGCGCAGTATTGTGCACATGTTAAACATATTGTTGCAATTTAAATTATTAGTTGGAAAACCCTTTATTTATGTAAAAAAATAAATTGATATACACATACATAATAAGATTGCTGATTTTTTAAATATTAAAATATCCTTTTAACAACAAAACTAATGTAAAAAGCAAATGTCACGTAATAGCAATTTTAAATAGAAATAAAACAGTCAAGTCAAAAATGTCAAGGGTCGTTAGATAGTATTTTTATTGAGTTACGTACCTGCCAACAAAATTCTCGAGTACTGAGCTTTTTCCAGCAGATTGTCCTCCTACCACTGCTATTTGTGGTAAATCTAACTGCATATGCACGCCCAACTGAGTAAAGGCATCTTGAAGCTTATTAACAATTGGAATTAGTTGTTCCATTCCTATATTACCCGCCATGGCTGCCGGTTAACTAAAACGCTCTTCGTTTTATGAACTTCTCCGCAGATCTTCACTCGCCTACTAAATTTTCGAACATCAATAAACGAGGCGTTTGCAATGCGCAAGCGTGAACTGAACGAAAGCCAAAGCTCATAATATAGAGGTCTTGACGAGACCTACATAGTGTATATAACAGTGTTATATAACATCTGTACGGGGATATTATACGAACGCCTCCTCTTTAACGAGAAAGTTTGAGGCATTTTCATAAAATTTCTTTATGAATTTGGTACCACTTAGGTAATCATTTTCAGCAAAACCGAGGGTAGTAAAAGGGGCTTTAAGTATCTCGCAGTTAAGTTTTACTTATGTGTGAGTAGGCAGGGTCTGCAGCTTGTATTATATAAGAGGGCATAGTGAGTTGTCTACCTAACTATGCAAGTGATTTGTTAATTTGTAGCTATAGAACAGTTAAAACGATTGAGTCGTACTTCATTATAATCTTACGTGCGTAAAGATTACCGTTTTTTTAAATCCAAATTTAAGTATGATATGTCGGGGAAACATTTTGTACTGTTCCTTTTACTAGTTTACCTTCTACAAATGCTTAAATGTTTCAAGGTATTCAATAACAACCATCCACAAGAAAGTATTACGGTTATTATTTAGTTATCGGTATGGTCAGACCAGCACGGTGTGCAAACGATTGAGATCGTATTGAAATGTCCATGTCTCCCCTTATTTCTTACTGAATATAAAATATTAGAGCTAATATCAATTTGAAAGATATTGTTCATATTTTTAAGTCTGCCTTTTTTTCGTTCAATATATTCATATAGTTACAAATATATATATTTTAGTTCTATAATGCTTAAACGACGTAATAATAGTCGCATTCATTCATTTCGACTATCACAAAGAAAAAACTAGAATAGGAAAGTAAAATTTATATGGTCGATCTTTGTAACACAAGAAAAGTGTAAACCACCTGAATTTTTGCGTCTTATCACATATAACCACAATTTCTTTTTTGTAGCAGTTTGTAGCAAATTCTAAACGAAATTGCTTTTATTCTAAAGATAAGAACGAGATTAAGAAAAAGGAATAGGGCTAGTAACCATTTACATAATAGGAAGTAAATCATAACATAAAGAAGAGAAGCAGATTTCAACCAAGGCTCGTGACTTTTAGACAGAGTTTCTCATTAAGAATTAAAATTTCAAATGTGGACATTTAGTACACGTTTATAGATAAATTATTCATATTTGAACGATATTCTGCATGACATATTTTTTATGTCAAATGAAGAAATAATATTTACACGAAATTTTGTATGAAGAGGATTCCAAAAATACACAGAATTGTTTAAAAAAAATTGATTAAGAAGTCACATCTGCACTTTTCGTCTATCCTGTATATTACTCTTAGCGGATATTGAAATATATAAAATAACTGGATATTATTATATTCCAAATTCAGAAAAGGTATCTCTAAATTTGAATACAGTATTTGTTTTGAAATAGTCACCATCGTAAAGGTTATTTTATTGTACGCATAAATACAAACCTAAAACAAATCCGATAAGATTTTTAGTCACTAATAAATACGAACTTGAAATAAATTTGATAAAACTTATAGCCATTATTAAAAACATACAGTTTCAAGTGTATTATTATTATTTCATTTCAATATTTCAATAGAGAAAACATAATATTTAAAAAAATATGTTTCATTCGTATTGAGAAAATCAAATGAATTTGCTACTTAGATTTTATTTGAGGGATTTTACAATACTACGGTATTATTATTTTTATTGTATGAACCTTTCAAATTTAATGAAATCTTTTATCTTGAACGCATCAATATTCTGCAATGTTTCGTTGTAGAGTGCGCTGTGTCGCGTCTTTGTGACGTCACAGTATTGATTGTGAAGGAGATCGTCTTTTGGAGACGCCATCTTAAATAAAGTGATATAAGTTTTGGTTGTGTAGAATATAGAAAAAATCTGAAGTAATCTGCTTGTAATAAATTAGCATTTGAGCTTAGATAATCTTAATATCATATAATCCAGTATAACGGACCAAGGTACATGTCTATTTTGCTATTGTTATTTTTCGTATAGCAATAAAATTGGTTTGTTATTTACCGTTTTCTCTGAATATAATTTTTGGTACCGTTATTCTATGTAGAATTCTAGCTGTACATGTGAAGGTAACTGAATTGAAAGTGTATTGTTTGAAGAATAAAAATTGCAGTCATCGATCTAGCGTCCGTTCTACGTACGGATGTAACACGAACACGTCAATATACGTCGGAGGGCAGGGCTCTAATTTGTTCTACCATCAGTGCTGTGAAAGTGTCCTTCTATTTAAGTGATTCGTGAACATATCCACAAAGTGTGTTTACATTAAAATATGTATTAAGTTGTTAAATTTAATAATGCTGTGAATTCAAAAAGAGCGAGAGTAAAATCGAAGGCCAATTCTTTGTAGTGATTGTCGATGGTAGTTTGACGTATTGCAGTAGGGAAGTGAAAAGTAATAGGAGTGCACTGGTTGCAGTTGGTGGTCGGTGAGAGGGTGACCTCCTGATGGTGTGTACATCGCAGCATGTCTGCACTCTCGACGCCGGGCGGCGGAGGCACTACGGCGCAGAGCAAGCCGACGTCCGGCAAGCAAAAGTATCAGAAATTGGACATCAATAGTCTGTACTGCGCTAACAAGGTGAGTTTCACACCATTTCAATCCATGAACAAATGTTTTGTGAGTGTATTCAAGCCTTCACAAGCTTGCAACAATTTTATATTACTTTGAAGCTATTAAAGAATAGAAAGTTGCAATAACCTAAATAATGTTTAAGAATTTCATAATTGAAGATTGTATTATTGCAAGTTATTTAGAAACATACAATAAATATATTTCTTATTGCTTTATATGTAACATAACATATATATGTGCATATTTCTTTGAATGGACAAAGAGTGATTATTGTCCATACAACAGCCAAGAGAAAACTTGCTATTTACAGCTAACTACTGACTGTTTTTATGCTATTGTACCTCTAAGAAAGTATCTAGATTACTTAACACTTGTTTTGTAGGTCATTATTTTTTATGACCTATAATGATGGGCTACTTGAAGTCTATATCTAAATATTCCTACATCATCAGAAGATATTACTTACAAACTAGTTCTTCAATGCAATATTTTTCAATGATACTTACACAATATGTTAACTTCTATTTAAATAGTGACCTTCAATGTGATTACTGGTTTTACCTATTAGAGTTCTATCCAATGGCATTGTTAACTTCCTTATAAAAGTGATAAGAATCTCAATTATATTTTTTGTAATATTTTACAATTGTTTTGTGATGTATGAAACATTGCAGTCTGTACAGTTATTTTCTTGATATATTGATTAATCAATTTCAGAACGAGAACTCTGAACCATCTTCAGTAAAAGCTCAATTAAGCCGTAAACATGGAATGCAAATTCTTGGAAAAGTGCCCTCTGCCAGACGCCCACCAGCCAACTTACCTTCTTTGAAAACAGAAACTGGTCAAGATACAAACTCTAAGTATGTTTCATTTCTGGAGTTTTTTAACACTTTGTGTACTGGGGGATTTTACTCAGAAACTATGTCATATCACCAGTTATTATTTTGTAATTGAATATGAAAGTAAAACCAATGAAATAAAATAGTCACCCTCCAAATGTTTGAAGAATCCTCCAAAGGTGTAATGTCATCTTCCACATATAATTCATTGAAAGTTGGCCGATAAGTTCTGTACTGGTTGAAATTTTTAGAATTACACTAAAATTGTGAGAAAAATCTAAATACCAAGTAGTTTTTTTTTTATATATCTTATTTATAACCTTAATACGATATGACAAGCTTATACAATATTCTATATTGCCATAGGTATCATAAATTGAAATAGTTACCTAATGCAAGTGTAATGACAAGTTACCCAGTCACCAGTCAGCAATGTTTGGGTATGAAAAGATAAGTTAACTCACTCAATTCAACTCAACTGGTCAGCAGAGTGCCTAGTAAAAGTCTGTTCAGCCTTGTTTTAGTCTTGTTTGTTGTATTTGGAAATATGAACACTGGCAGAATGTTCCACTCCTGGGTAGTTTGTATAAGTAATATAGAAATAAACTATTTTATTCTGGCTATAAAAAGCTATTAAATAAGCTTCCTATTTCCATGATGGTGTCTAATGCTTAAACCTCTACATAAATTATGACTACAATGTAAGTGCAATCTGATTGTGATTAACCCATATAATAATATATCTGTTACATAATTTCATTTGCAGAAATGCAACTCAAGTTATAAATCAAGATGTATCTGAAGACTAAATTATCCTGAGTAATATTTATAGAACACATATATCCAGTAGGTCTATATAAGGGAAAAATCTGGAGCTTAGAAGTAATGATCAATTTCTAAGTTTTGACCTCTACCAACAAGAACTTTGCTGTAGAGTGGTTACTGGTGTTCCAAATTTCATCTTCCTAATATTCTTATATTAAAAACAAGATGGTTAGACTTCCATTTTCCATATTATACTTAGTCTTGCCATATATATTGTTAGAGAAAACCTTTTTTTTATTGTTTATTAATTTCATTACTATTAAATTTATTGTTATTAAATTTATTACTATAAAACTATTAAAGTTATATAAAGCTTATTCGAAGTGGTTTCCATTGGCTGCAATACACATCCTTTAGATGTTGAGGCCAGTTATCAATAGCAGCATGCACTCTTTCTATGGAAAAATTCTTCACTGCCCATCATATGGATTGTTTTAGGGACTCCAAATTATCATGGCGTTTAGAGCAAGCCATACTCTCTAAAACTGATCATAAATCATAATCCAGTAGATCAAGATCAGGACTAGATGATGGGCAGTCATTCATTCATTAGCTCTTATGAAGTCTGGAAGGGTTGTTTCTAACCAAGATTGGGTGGATTGAGCTTTATGACCCGGCGCCGAGTCTTGCTGAAAGGACTTTTATTGAACATGGTGTTGTTAAGGAGCTTTAACTACCTTTTCAAGATGGTATCTTGATACACTTGTGCAGATGTTTTGATACCTTTTTCTCAAAAATATTGCTCAGTCACTCATTCATCGCTAACACCCCACTAAACCATCACTGAAGTCAGATAATGCCCATGTTGTACTCTGTTAACTAATTGGGAAGCTTCTTTAGAGCTTTCGTCATAGAAAAAGTCATTTTGTTTGTTATAATATTGCTCAATTGTGAAATATTTCTCATCTGTAAAGAAAATTTTTCTGTGACCTATCTTTGCGTACCACTTAAATAGTTGTTTTGATTTTACCACCCTATTGTTTTTTAAATTATCAGTTAAGTAATGACCAGTGTGTCTCTTATAAGCGCTAGTCCTAAGTCATCTTTTAAATTATGCAACATGGTTCTAGGTGCTATCTTCATCTCCCGAGATAAAATCTTTTGCTTTCAGACAGGATTTCTTTGAATTCTTTCCCTTACTGGTTTGATCGCCTTTTTCGTACGAACACTACGTACACAGCCAGATCTTTTCTGTCACAAACAGAGGAGGTTTCATTGTACCTATCAATAGCCCGATACACAAACACTAGACTTATACTAAGCATATGGAGGATTTTTAAATTGTATTTTGATCCATACCTACTTCATGTAATGCAATCACAGTGATTTGTATCTCTATCACCCCACTCCATTTTAATATCACAAAATATTTTACAATATATTGGCGCGAAAATATGAAAACATTGAACAATCGTATAAAAAAAACAGATTCTAAATTCGAAAGTAATATTTTGTTTATTTTTAATTGTAACAGTATTTATGGCCAGACTAAGTATATGCTGTATCAATGTGTCTCATCAACAAAAATATAGTTCAACATATCCATGTCAAATAAGTTGAAAGTTGTTAATGAATATGCATGTTCTCTTAACTTGTAACTTAATTAGAACAACTGAATTTATAATTGTTTCAGCTCTGTTTCCACTGTTACTACAACTGCATCAACACCAGCAACATGCACATCCCAAGCGACAGTGAGTATTCAAATTGTATCACACTTGCTACAATGTTTTCAGTAAAAAAATAAAAACAGTGTGAATTATTCAAATGATTGTAATGTGCAGTCTGAAGTACTATTGCAATATGTATGATTATTTAAGAAGAATAATAAAACCTATACCATAAATTCACAAAAGAGATAATATAATAGTCACAAAACCCTTGTATTGGATATTTTTTTTATTTTAAATGAAATAAGCGTCACAACTAAATGAGGAAGAGAAAACATATCCCAGATTGTTCCATGTTATATCCATGCCTGCATTTCTTATGCCTATTCTGCAATATGATCATAGATAATTGTTTCAGACAATAACGTCAAACAGTGGTGTGACTGCGGGAGGAGCCCCAGGAGGATGGGGAGCCCTGCCACCGCCGTCTCTGTCACGCTTCCCCAACGAATTTCCTTCTTTAGCAGCTGCCGCTCAACCCTCACACCGCTCTGCAGAGCATGGATCACAGCCACAACTCAGACCACAAAGTAAGATGTTATGAAGAATGAACCAAAACTATTAAAAAATGTAATTGCAATTTTTTTTAATTATAAGATTCTTGTAATTATAGACTTATATTTTGTAACATTTAATAGCGGAAGGGAGCTGGACGTGCGGTGGTACAGTCGGCGTTCGGCAAGAAACTACATCGTCTCCCGCCGCCGCTCCCGCCTCGACGCCTGCTTCACAGCAGACACCCGCTTACCGTGCAATTCTGCCATCCTTCGTGCGTAACTGTATAGACGCTTTTTCTGTTATTGACAATAAAATGTTTTCTCGCTTAGAAGGTTTGTATACACCTTTTCATAACCTTCATGTAAACTGATATAATCTGTCTCAAAGTACAAGAGTGGACGCATCTGAGGCTGGTAAAAGTCCTACATAAAAATTGGAGGTATTTAACAATGGCGTGGTTTAAAAGATGGTAAATGACTTGATAAAAGAATGAATAATCATATTTTACAAAAAAGTCGAATAACATAACAATAGTTGTATAATAATAATAAGTTAAATAAATACTGCTTTATTTAAAATGTCTATATTCGAAAATAGAACTTATTATGATATGCTTAAGAATAATAATGTCAATGTCTATATCCAAATGTTCATAAGATGTTTGTGTGTATAAATGCTAGCCATTGATAGAAATAATGAAAAATCAATAGCATAAATCACATTTTTCATATTATATTTGTCAAGTAATATTTTAGTATGGTACATCAAAAAGATTTTCGTTTTTTTAACAGCTGATGAAAGGTAGCAGCAGTAGTGGACTTGTGCCAGGTACACTAAGCACATTTCGGGACAACAGAAATAATAATAGCGGTGGAGGAAATACTGCTAGCGTTAATAATGGGAGCCAGCGCCAAGCACCGAGACAGCCTGCTACTCCCCGAGCCGTAGAAGTTCTAACCGCACGTCCAATTCTACGTGAGGAACAAATTTCCTCACTAGATGATATTTCGCATGATGCGGGATGGGCACAACATGACGATATAGATTATGAGTAAGTTGCATTGTAGAACTCTAACAGTGTAACATATTATGGGACATGTTCAATAATTATTTCCTTGAGTGATTTATTTAATATATTATAAAACGTTTTTCCTTTCAGTCAAAAACTGGACTTCTCTGATGGTGAGTCCTCAGCTCCCACGACTAAATCCAGTTCCAAAAATAATAATAATAACCGGGCACCTGTAGAAAATGAACGTATAGATGCTAAATTACAAGAGCCTGGTGACGAAGACTTACTCTGGGCAGAACGACGTCAAAAACAAAATAATGAAGTTGCTCAAGCCGTTGCTCGCGCACGTCAGCGTAAAGAAGAAGAACAACGAAGACAAATGCGAGATACGTCGGGTCCGCAACCAGCAAAAGATGCTCGTGATCGTGCTGAAAGACACGAGAGAGAGCGCAATGATAACCGAGAAAGAGACAGTGAATCAAGAGAAAAAGATAGATTTGATAATAAAGACAGAGACAGGATGGAAAATAGAGAAAAGGAACGAAATGATGCTCGTGACAGAGATGCAGCTTTTAAAGAATCGCGTAATGACATGCGGGACAGGGAAGTAAGAGATAAAGATCGTGTTGAAAACAGAGAAAGAGAACGAATAGATAATAGAGAGCGATTTGAAAATAGAGAAAGAGAACGTGAACGTGATCGCGAAAGAGATCGGCAAAATGAAAGCAGGGATAGAGTCAGGAATGACAACAGAGATCGTCAAGAAAACGATAAAGACAAATGTGATACTCGTGATCGAGATCGTACTGATAATAGGGATCGCATTGATCGTGACAGATATGAAAGAGACAGGGAACGTGCTGAGAGAGACCGAGACCGCGATCGTGAGCGCATGGACAGAGAAAGATCAGATCGCGATCGCGACTTTAGAGACAGGGATTATAATAGGGATCGTGATCGTGATCAATCAAATCCAGCGTTTTCAAAAAATTTTCAAGCAAACATGCCTCCACGGTTCTTACGGCAGCAACAAAGCAGACAACAAGAAGAACAGCATAAAGGTTGGGCTTTTTCAGGAAAACCAGCGCCCAGACGCCAGGAACCCCAATCTTATAATCCTCCACGACATGGACAACATAATGGACGCCGCTCTTATTCAAGGTACGTTTGCGTGACCAATTTTTTCTTTCACAAGTATATATCATCTAATTATAACAATTTAAAGTTATTTTAAATGCTTTCTTAATCATGTTATGTCACTGAATATGGACCTAAGTAACAAAATTTTGTAGAGATTTAAACCATGTTGATATATATATCATATTTTTATGTAAGGTCTGTCAAATTTATTCACATATAATTAGTAGCAAATATGTTATCCAAAAAACTAAAATAGATAGTCAAGTAAGATAATCCCTATAATTTAACCATTAACATTAACATTAAATCTATAAATATTTTTTGCTTCATTATACCAGTTTTCAATTGAGAGAGCTTTGTAATGCAAGTATTTATTTAAAATGTCACAATATCTCAATGAAGTACCACTCATATACTAAATAATACATTTAAAAATATTTCTGTTTGTATTCACATTTGCAGGGATTATTCAGACCGTGAAGATGATTTAAGAAGAGATAAGGATGGATCTGGACCACAATGGCGATCTGAAATGCAAGATTATGATAGATCTAGCAAAGAGTTGGATAGATCTAATTCCAAAGATTCCTATAAAGAATATGTTGACTACAAAGATCGAAGAAATGACAATGAAAGAAAATCGTCAGAGAATTCTGGTGAAAACATAAATAGAACAGCAGCTGATAAATTGTCAGAAGTATTTGAAAGAAAAAGCATAGGTCTTACAGAACCTTTTGCCTCCTCTGATATTCCTGTATCTCATGCTCCAGTTTCAGAAATGCGAGCATCACCAATTTCCAATGCAGCTCAGAATGAATCTTCAGAAAAGGACTTTAGCAAAACTTCATGGGCAGAAGTTACCCAAGAGGAACAAAATCAAACAATCTCAAAACAATTAGAAATAGTTTCATCGTGTAAAGAAGCTGAAAATATAGCAGTTGTGAAAGACTCAAAAGAACCTGAATCTACAGAAGCTAAATCTATACCACAACAACCTGTTTTAATACAACAATCACAACTAAATATGTCAACAAACAATATTGCAAACTCTTACAACCAAGCATTACAAAATGCATCCAAATATCAAAATAATCACACTACAAGCAACCAGAACTTCCATCCCAATATTGAACATAATCAGGCTGCACCTCATGGCAATTCTTTTAATAGTGCCCAGGCACCAAACCTAATGACCACTAATCAACCTCAACAATTTCTTGACAATCAAATTAAACCAGTTAATTCACCGCCTCTTAAACTAGTTCATCAAAATGATGCACCTGTTATTACTACCCAGCCATTATTGCAATCTATGGATCAAATATCGAAGCAAGGTAAACCAATAGTTGCACCTCAAAAGACAGAGAACGAGGTACCGGAATCAGATTCAATGGCCTCTAAATCTTCAAGTAGTGATCCATCTACAGGACCAAAAACCATTGAAGGAAATCTACTTGATCCAAATCAAGGAAATTTAGATTCTCAAAAAAGAACTATTGACGAGAAAAAAAACGAAAGGGTTATTAATGAGGCATTAAATAAAATACCTGATAAGGAACCTGTTGAAAGAAAATCTAGTGGCTCTGGATCTGAGAAGAAAGGAAGAGGATATGGCGGTGGCGGCTACAACGTGTACAGTAGGGGTTGGGGGTCACGTGAATCTCGCGGGCGACGCTCGCATCGTAGTTCGCGGTCGAATAATAGAGCTAGTGAATCTGACGGGTCTACCGATGGTACAGCAAATATACAACGTAAAGAAAGACGTAAGGCCCCACGTAGTCCTCGTGGACCTAAAAAGGTTGATAGATCAGAGGAGGCAATTAATCCACCTGTAGACCAAATTACACCTGTAGCAGATAATATAGAAAACAGAGAACCTTTTGCACCCCGAGGTCAACCTTCCCGACGTGGACGAGGTGGTTTCCAAGGAACCTCTAGACCGCCAGCACCCGCCAAAAGAGTTGCTGGTTATGGTCCTCCGAACACTAAAAGTCCTTT
>DWME01001420.1:0-24986 GCA_018244795.1 Parelbella ahira ahira
AACCACCTATGATAAAGATATAAAAACTAAGAACGATAATAATTAAATTTAATTGATTTTTAAATAATCAAGCATTACACTAGTAAGAATAATGTTGACGACACACTCGGATCTTTTATCTCACCCGTTTTGTACATTTCCTTAAAACTTCAAAATTATAATCCCTTTAAAAAATAAAATATAGGGTAATGTGATATTTATACAAGTTTAACACGAATTCATGTAACAGTTTAAGTGTTGCGCGATACGAAATCAGAAGCCGTAAAATGTGCAAAATTTCACAACGTACGTAGTGTTCTCAAAAAGAGTATATATATTTCTTGCAGCATCCGTTGTTACGATACGTGAATTAATTCTTTTAAATACATTGAGATGGTGTAAAGCGATACTGTTGAAATGTCGCAACAGTCGCGCCCAACGTGCGTTAGTGATAGAAAAAGTACAATGAAAAGGAGTGAATGTTCTATGTAAAATGTGTTCGTGTATTGACAATAAATCAATAATGAGTTTGTGTATTGACAAAAACCAAGAAAGTTTGTGCATTAATAACAACCGATAGTTATTTGTGTGTTGACAATAAACGGTTCCAAGAAACATTTTACTTATTTTGTACTGAAGTTCACGTATTCTTCAAATAATGATAAGTATTGGAGTGACTTTGTGTTGAGTAATGCACATAAGTTCATAATAAGCTTGTGTATTTTCACAATTGTTTTATTACATACAAACGAGTTGTTGTGCTGAATCGCGTACATTCGTGTATTAACTGCAACGAGCTTGTACGTCGGACACAGAGTGTTCGTGTATTGACCTCAAAAAAGTTCTGTTTGCGTTTTCAAAATGCATCTCGCCACGGATTTAGCTTGTGACATAACTTATAAGAACTGTGAGATGGAGAAAGTGCAGATCTCCGAGGAGGCAGAGATGCTGTATTATGAGCTCATCAGAGCTCTCGAGGAAGAAGAAATGGTATGTTATATATCTAAGCTTGTATAGTTAAAATTACTTGTCAATAGTTTTATACCTTTTGCTAATATATTAATGTCTTTATTAAGTTTATTTACAACACTGTCACGTTGGGTTACAAGCGCAATTCCTCTGCAAAAAGTTCTGGATTCGATCCCCACGTTGTGCAAAGTAGGTAATATTGGTCTTTCCCGACTTAAAATTTCCGGTAGTACAATGGAGTCACCTCCTGTTTCATGGCGCGATGTATAACCTAGCAGGTGCAACGACAAATTGCTACGCTGCTCGGCCTACCCCATCGGAGAAATATAGGCGTAATGTTGTTTTTAACTTTCAAATAAGAAAATACTAAGTTAATATGAGAATTTACTATTCAAGTTGCACGTTTCGTTTATATACTTACTTACGTAGCCGTAATAAAAATATTCTGCGAAGGCTTGCGCATTAAAACTAACAAGTTTTAATGTAGTATGTTATGTGACGTCATTTGTCGTCATTCTCACTGAAAGGCCTGAAAGTTTACCTACTAGAGAGATAAAACGTATAACGCTGTATAGCTAAGGCAATGATATATTCTTCATTATAATGATTGGATAGATACCTATAATTATTAATGATTGGATAGGTATGTAATTGGTTCATGAATTTAATGTTATATTGAATAAAATTGAATTAAATAATTAAATAATTTGTACTAAAATTAGGTATAATATTTAAACTAACACGAATTGTTTAACACAGATTTTTACAAAAAAACTGAAGTCCGAAATAAATATTATTATTATTATTATGACGTCACGTCGGGTTTCACACGGGGTGGGCAAAGAGCTAAAGATATTTATTCTTAAAGATCAGACTGGCTTCTTCGAAATTTATCGCTATTTTCATCAACGCGCGCCATTTCCGCAGACTTTTCACTTCACCATCAGCCAGAGTCAATTTGGTCGAGATAGGTGAATCTTAGTCTTCAGTTTTAAATGAAATATGGTATTTTTAATTCATGTCAAGTAATTGAAGTTTTAAACATTTACTATATTTAAAGATTTTTTTAAATAATATTTATATATATGCCTTCAAAATGTTCTCTTCTCTTTACATAAAATATATTGTTAATATCATTAACAACGCAGACGAAGTCGTAGGTGTCAGCTAATTATTAATAAAACTCGGCTAATACTTGGTAATTGAGGCGAATGTCATCGCGTACATAGTTACGATGCTATATGTATATATCACACAATCCGCAAAATACAAAACAAATTGTATAGAAATCCTCGCTTAGTTTCCACGCGATGACCGGATATAGATAAACAAAAAAAATGCTATCCTTCCGGTTCTCATGGTTCACTCTATATTATGAAATCATCATCTCACTTCAGTTTTATTATTCAATGAACAAAGGATTTAAATTGTACATTTTGTTAAAAATAACCTGCCTACATTCTGATTGAAGAGTTAGTAGTGTGTCAAACCAGCTATTAGGAGAGTGGGAATGTTGAAGAAACATGTTAGTTCATGTCTATAGAAATAGAGATATGTGACCTTGGGTGCTCTCTGCCTACCTCGCAATGAACCTGGCGTGATGATAAAATAATAATAACTTCTATCTAATTCTGCACCTTAAAAACCTGAGTAATGTGTCCACACCTTAAGTGATCTGATTCTGGACACCAATAAAAACCAGTTGGGCGACTGGTTTCATTTTTTGTATCTTTTCGTGCATAAATTAGTGGCACCGTCGCAGTAAGTCTTTCTTTTAACACTTTATTATAACGGATACGCAATATACAGGTACCTACTTGGACTTGATGCAAATAGCATCATCGTCATTATGATCATTCCCATTGCTGGACTTAGCACTCGCCCAAACATTTTAATAATTTTAATAAGTCATCATCATCATCAACCTTTTTATCTTCTCTTAAGTGGGTCGGGAGACTACACACGCTCTATAAATATTATTATTATGATGATACCATTATGCCAGTTCTATAGGTTTATAGAGTAAGTAGAGAGCACCGAATTCCAAACATCTCAATCCTTACAGAACTGTCGTGCTCCGACCACATTCATTAGTCTCTTCACACCCGCACGCTTGTTTCAGAGACTCCTAACTTCAGCTATCAGTCAGAAGTGTCAGTACTTCGACCTAATTGGATCAAATACGCCTTGGTCCCCCTCGGCATCTACGTCCATCGATATTCGCATTCTATATCTGTTCTGTCATTCTTTCATCAGTTACTCTCTCTATGTGTCTGAATCATCAGCGCGTATATATACCTATTTCCCAAAAACATTGTAATCATTATTAAATTCATATCGCTTAAATATAATTCGGTGTAGACTCCAAGAGTTTCGAACACATCGAGAACAACATCATCAAAGCCAGAAATAACAGTCCGAAAGTAAATGTTTACTTTTGTTAAGTTCGCAAGTGGAGAAGTGAAACACAAACAAACGGACAGTTTGATTTACGATATTCAGAAGTTTATGTAACGCTATATCTCGCTACATTAATATTGAACTTGGAATATTGGAGCCGTTCATACCACGCTACGGACCTTATGGGTATATTTTTGTTCATGATTCGTTTGTGGAATGAATTAATAAATGCATATGTGAAGAATTCGTTTTATATAAAGATGAGTTTTAACCGATTTATTCCTGTATGTTTTGGAAATGCTAAAACGAAATTTTTAAAATTAATAATTTATTTAATGTCCTGATTCTAATAATACAGCTATAGTTTAAAAATCGAAACAAAATCTGAACAGAAAAAACGAAACGAAACAAAATAATAAATAGCTCTGAAGCTATTCTTACAATTAAACTGTTATACTGGGATTATTGAATGTGAATTTAAATGGTATGACAGATAGGCAAGAGGCTTAGAAGGTGTCGGCTTAATAAGGCATCTGTCTGTGTTTAATCTAATATACGTGACCGTTATCTGTAGTTGGCTTCGCATGCCCCTGAGACTCATTGATCATTATTCAATTTACCTTCATAGTAATTCGCTAGTTTATATCATAAAAAATAATCTTATTGTCTTTTTCTCACTGCTTTATTCATCTCACAAGGTCAAACCTCTTTGGTTTTACGCATCTTCCATCTATTGTACAAATATCCGCCCTATCGGATTCCCTACAGCGTTCCCACGGACATGATATGGGGTCCGCGGGCTGTGAACACAAAAATAGAACGAGCGATTCTTTAAAAACATTCACTTTTTTCAGTAGAAAACTATAACTCATATTCACCGCTGTTCTAAATACCAAATCGTAAAGTATCTAATGTACTATTATTAAATATTCATGTATAATTTCCCGTATTTTAGGAATAAATCTTTCTAGAATTTTCCACTAAGTTAAATACTTGGAATTAATATTAATTTACATATACGTACACGTATTTGTCCTGGCTAGATATCGAATTGACTACTTCCGGCTCAACGATCAAATTCACTGAAGAGCGAACCAACAGACCTGTTTCTCATCTATTTTTACATATGTACCTAACTAACATGAGTTAGCAAACACGGGTATCTAGGTCTTTACCAGCTTTATATGTGTCTCGGTTTGTACCGAAAAAGTATCGTGGTGTATCCTTTCGGCTTCTTCCGTTTCTGGTAGAAATCCGCGCTTAGAACTGAGCCTTTAAAAATGATTGCACTTAGTCGCACAACTAACTGATTTATCCAAGACACCATTGCCTCTGGCACCAAAGCGTCCACTGAATTGTATTTTACCAATATAAATAATGTTTCCGGTAATTGTACCGGTACCAGAGAGATAATTCGGTAAATGTACCGGTTGAAGATACGATGAATTCAATCAATTTACAGCTTCGAAGGTGCACGCGCCAGTGTGACCGGCCCGGCGCAAAAGCCTTTTAAACCAACGGATAAATATGATAATAACGCAATTTAACTTTGATATACGTTCGCGCCGTAAAAGTTTTACGATTTTTAACATCTTGTGTTATCACTTTATCATCATCAACCCTTTTATCCTTCCACTGTTGCACGCGGGTTTTTTCTCAGGATGAGAAGGGTTAAGACTATTATTCACCAAACGCGCCAACTGCACGTTAAATAATTCAGAATTTGGAAGCCTGGCTCTGACTTCATGGTTTTACGTTCGTGAGATGTTAATATTACTCCCTTATAAGTGCCAAAGAAAACATTGCGAGGGCAGTCACATCTGCGAAGGACCGAGTTCTTATATTCGTGTACGACGTGCATACAACGAATTTTGGAAATACAATTTGTGTAATTAAGGCTTTACCACATTCACAAAAAGAATCGCGACCGCGAATGTGGATCGACCTTTACGAAGAGAAAACCCAATCTATTAGCTTTTAATGCAGTTCCCGCGTCGGCGCCCTGACCCGCGGCTAATACGTATTGGCATCGCAAAACCGTCGCCGACGCGCGCCGGCTTTCACGAACGCCCGGTTCTATGCCACGGGCGACACTATAATAACATACGTATGCAGCTACATACCTAGTACGTACGAAATACTAACATACATACCAATTGCTTAGATACATACCCAGTACATATCCCATAGTACTAAGGTAGATACAAACTACTGAGGTAGATACAAATCCTGGGGCGCACCTATTTAAAAAAATGTATGTTTTGAAATTATGCATCAAATACTGCAACGCTGAAGAAAATCATCGTGAAGTAACTTGCTCGCTTTAGAGTTCTCGGCAATGTTCTCTTAAACAAAAACAAATACTAGGAACTCTTTCTTTTTGCTAGGTGAGAATGGAACCAATTAAATCGAACCATTCAACAAATTAAAAAGAGTCATCTTAGGATTCCAAACCAACCCCAACGAGGCTCTAGCGGCCGGCTAATCGCGGTTAATTATACTGGCCGCAGACAAGTAACAGCGTAGGTGGTGCGAGAAACTGCTCTTCGAGTCCCTTACATCCCAAACCCGCAGGCCCAGCGCGAGGATTGTGAGCGAAATTCCGTTTTAAAGCGGCCAAGTTAATCAGTGAATTAAGACTGATTAGGAAGATAATGAAATAAGTCTATTTTAAAATCCAATGAATGTAAGTACCTACATTCCAATTGGCGAAATGCTTTAACCAGCTACCTCGTGTATAGAGACAGAGACACACAGTGGCAGCATGATTCATTGGTGCATTGGAACGTGTCTCGCATATTCCCGCCGCGAAGCCTCGTTAAACATTCAAATTCAACAGCCGACATGACAGATGGACGCGCGATGCTTACCGGCCACTGTGCTGCAACACGATTATATTAAATGGACACCATATTAACCAAAAAATGTATTTAATATTACGTATGCCACGTGCGTTCCATCTTGGTCTATTTAGTTTGCTTTGATGTATATACAGTGTCGCGTTTTTGGGCAACTGTATAATGTTTGTTACTGCGGTTTCGTACGGTATAACAAATAAAAATACGTTATCAGTTTACATAAATGAAGATTTGAAACATTACATAAATCTTTTAATATTTTGTTCATTTTTTAGTAATGGACTTGGATAGCTTTTAAACATTGAGGTGATGTATCTTCATGGTTAACGTGATTTAAAAAATCCTTTTCATTCTCTTTTAAATAAATATTTTTTTTCCTCAATTTAGTAGAGGGCCACCACTTTGGATCTATCTGCTACAAATATTTTCAATAAGTATTTAAGAAACTTCGTTTTAAGATACATACTGTAGGTATCTTTACACTGTGCTAAACAAAAATGTAAAAATAAAATAAATACATTCCTAACATTATGTACATCTTCACGTGCTATGACTCAGAATGTTCGGGCGATGTCCTCGCACGAATTTAGAATTAAAAATTCAAACTTTCAATTTGACGTTTTACATTTGACATTGACAGATCAGCGCGCCGGATCACGACTTACCGTTAGGCGTAAAAATAATAATTATGTTCACATGATGACAGCTTTTAAAACATAATGTCGACATTAATAAAAAGAAAGCATTTTGATTAATGGGATTTGCGCAATAATGATAGTGTTGCTTTTTATACCTTGAGCCAGCTTATTATATTTTTTAATTTATTATTCAGCTAAAAGACGTGCGGTTTTTTCTTATATTTTTCGATCTAAAATATTTAAAATATTCGTCGATTAAAAATCTTAAGGGTAGTTATAGTGGACCATCAACTGTATATTGGGTCCATGAATTGTCAAAACTGTAATTTTCTTTACTTAGTTCATCTATAGTTTAAATTACCTTTAATTTTCAATATTGAAATTTTTTTTTAATTCACTAGTTGACATTCTAAATTTAGTTTTCATAGATACCTACAAGATGTTGTAAAATGAGTCGTTAATTGACATATTGCAGAAAAGATACGTTGCTCATTTCAGCTAAATCTAAAACGGCATTCCAAAGAATGTCAATTATTCATCCATCTTAAACACTAATGTTTGTCCACTTGTGTATCAATAAATAGCTATATACATAAATACTTAATTTGAAATTACAACATGAGTGTAGCAAGATTATAACAAAACTCATAACTTTTATTATAAAACTATGTATGTATAAGGTATTATATTAGTATACATATTATAGTGTCGACAGCCGTGAAACGAGTCCGTTCGTCCGTACAGGCTAATAAGCTTAAGTGAAAAGTTAACTAATGAGTTTCAATAAATTTTGTCTCTTCGGACGCCATTTTTTTCTGACGAGCCCTTATAATGTTTTAAAAAAGGAACGCTGCATTGCTTTAAATTCATATTCTCGAATATGTTTTTTAAATTTCTTTCTTTTATTGATACTGGTATGTAGTAACGTCTGAGGTCTTTTCAATTCATATTTTAGACTAATAAACCAGACAGCTATTTTAAAACTATCAAATTTGTATCAAGATTATTATCTTCATTAAAACGTTTATGATTCAATTTAGTTTCCTCTTACAATGAGCTCTGATGTGTTGAGATGGTGCACCTACAATGCCATTATAAAATGTTTTAAAATGTCATGAAACATTTGTTAAATAACATTTTCTGGTGAATTGTAACAAAATATAATATTTGTTGGATAACATAAAACCGCTGCACTTGTCTCGCAATTAGTGTTTGACGCATCCAGTTAAAACACTGTCTTTTTTAACACAAAAGGCCAATAAAGCCAATCCAAAGAGCAAATCTTCCTTAATTTCCACTAACCTCCTCGGAAAGTAGGTCCAAACTGATTGTTATAAAATGTTACACAAAAATGTTACAATATTTTCTTCGGTGTGGAGCCTTTAAGAAAATTAACGAGTCGTAACAAAACCTAACCTTAACATAAATATATTTCGATTCGTAGTTAAATATACAGATGTCTTACTTAAAATGAATTTAATTCCAATTTCCACAATTTCAACTTTTTCTTTTTTCTTTTACAGGTAAAAGAACAGTGTTTCACCACAATTAATTCTCTTCAGATTTGTAAGTATGTAAGGCCATAGTGTATAGATACATAAACAACCTTTAACGTCAGTTTTAGTTTATTTAAAGTTCGAGGAGCTCATTTGAACAGATAGTAAAGAATGAAAATCACTAATGGTAACAAAAAGTAAATAAAAAAAAGGTATAAGGCAGGGCAAATAGCTCCTGCGGTCGCACGACTTTCATTTTAAGGTAGTTGTTCCATTGTCGAATACTAAAATTTGAGCGCACGATATAAAGCTGTGGATTCAGCTTGCTTCAGAGGTGTTTTAGGTACGCTATAACACGATCTGACAATCCGGACTTGACCGGCGTAGTAGACTCTGGTCTTACCCTTCTTATTCTGAAAGTAGATCTGTGTCTAAACGTAAAGCGATAAATATCATGATGATGTTGGAATGGAGTTCTTTAAACGTAGTGTTAAATCTTCCTTTTACACAGGCAGCACCACCTCTGCTGTTGCAAGTCTACAAGTGACGGCGACTATTTTACTGTCAGATGAGTCACCGACTGTGCCTTACATAAAAAATTAATTATCGTAGTACGTCATTAAATTTTTCATACTTTGTTTCATTTATTCTATTACCTACTTCTTGTAATCAACGCGTCCATAGTGGTAGTCAATATGTCTTGTTCTACCAAGCGTAATTGTTACACAAAGCACAAGTTTTTTTTTTCTTTATAAATATCATAAAAGATTGAACATCATTTCTTACATAATATTTAAGTAACGATTTAAATAATATAACTTTGTCCATAATTCCGTAAGGGCAAATGTTGAAAATGAATAGACTAATAAAATACTCCTTCACAAATTGAAACGTAGACATGTAGCTTCAGTTATAGGTAATTTGTCCGTTGTCGCTTATGGCATGTTGGTACGACGGTTGCCGTAAAAGGATTTGCATATGTGTGCCAAAACAGGCTTTTAGAACTAGTTGGCTAACGGGTTCACGATGTACGTACACACACCAGCGAGATACGATCTTCCGATCCAGTTTCCAACTAAATCATCGCTATAAGTTTAATAACCTTGCCAGTACGATACCAGTTCGATTCCTGGCTGGGCATATAGATTACTGTAATTGTATCGTCATGCCCTAACTCTACCAACAACCTTACGGGGCGATCAAAGAGCACCAACTGCCAAATATCGCTATCCGTACGGATCTGTCTGTGCTTCTTCCAATTGACTAAACGAGACTAAATGACATAAAAAATTACTGCAAATTCAGTGGAAATGATGAATGCATATAAAATGATACTTTAAACCGAAGGCTCATCATTTAGTGGCCAATCTTCTCCAATTGCACTGCACTTATCTATAAATAACGTTTCTGTCGATATTCCCAGCGGCCGCGCAAGTCATAAGCGTTAACGGAATTTCAGTTTATAAGCTAACGGGTCATTAACAAACCGTTAAGTATACTAGTTAACATACATCCTGTGCGCAGCTCCGTCCCAAGATCGATTCTCAGTTGGATTCATATATGACTGATTGATTAGATCAATTTTATTAGCTTTTTTATGTCGCCGTACGTTTGATTGTCTTTGTATTTGTGTGCGTTCGTTTTTCTGATTGTATGTGTGTAGTATTTTTTACTTTTCGGTAATGCTCTTTGTATTCTGCATATGAGAGCGTGTCTGCGTTCATGAATGTGTGCGTGCCTGTGTGCGTGAGTGTATGTGTGTGATTACATTATAATGCAATAGTGAAATTGTTCGATTAGGCTAGATTACCTGAGATGGGGTGATTAGTGGCTAGTTAGCGAGCTAATGACACGAATAGTCCTTTTTACTGCAATCCTGTCATCAATTCAACAACTACTTATAATCTTACTATGTCGTTAACAACTTAACTGGTAAACTGATATTAAAAGTCCTACTCCCACAGTTCTATTCGAGGTTAGTTCCTTATTTCTATGGCAGTGGCCACTTATTACTGCTACCCGATCGCAAACTACTCTGTTTTTAACAAAAGGTATTATTTACTACAAAACTTACCACAAATGTTAAAATTGTATTTTGTATTATGAAACTCGTGCCAATTTGCAATGTACAAGGACAATTTAATATAACCTCGTTTCTAACTGGAGCTGTTTTTCGCCCGCAGGCGGACAGATCTTAAGGGTAATATTTTACGCGATACGACTGAGTGGCGCCCGCGGCTCTCCCCGTCCAGTTCGCTATAGCCGATTATGGCGATATCATCTCCATAATGCAAATTCCATTACAAGATTAGGTTCTTGTTTCTGGAATATTATTATTATTTTACTGGCTTGTTGCTTCAGTGGTTAATGAACCTGATCGCTGAGCTGGGAGTCTTGGGTTTGATAGCCGTCCACGACAAATTTTGAATGAAGAATTGAATGAATGAAATGAGCACTGATTTTATCAATTGCCATCGATTTTATCGATGGTCTGGTTATCACAGTACAGGCTCTAAGCAATCTTACTTTTCAATCAGACGGTCGTATGTAGAGATCCAAGACAGTGATTATTATTATTATTAGTAATATTGCAGCGTTGAACCCATCAACATAGCTATATGTATTGTAAAGAAGCCGATTTCTTTTGCATAGCGGCTAAACTCTGCTTAAATGTAGCATTTGTAATTTTTATAAGTATGTATGATCAATTTTATCTTAGTTTGTAATACACAGTTATTTCCTAGAGCCGCCAGCCACTGAGTAAATTATCGAACGTAATTTTAATGACAGCCCTATGTTCATTATATATTAGTGAGCTAGGGTTGCCAATCTCATGACTAAATATTACATGAGACCAAACAATACGGTTATATGTATTTCGTTAACATATTCTTATTGTGAGACGTGTCGATAAGTGACGAGCTTGGTATTTTCAAAATGTCATCATGCAAAGGTCGGGATTTATTCAAATCAAAGTCACGTCAGTCAAGATATAAGACGCAATATCTAAAGAAGGTCAGCGTGAATTCTACACGTATTGTGAATTGAAAAAGAAAACAATCGTACGTAGTGTGAATAAACCGCAGATGCCAAATAAATTCTAGAATAATAGCGAAGTGTATTGTTATGACGTTAAAAGATAGAAGAAGACCAGGAACACCAGGAATAATCTATTTTGATCAAATACGACACTTACTTGCTGATGCGGTACATATAAAGCCACTTCAGACCAGCGTATTTTTCGCGCGCTTTACGCTCCTTGTGGCATGTGAGCTTATAGGCGCGTTGTATTTTGGGCTTCTCTCTGTCTTTACGGCGTTATGACGTAATAATAATATTAAAAGTATTTCGACCTTTGTAACAAAGTTATCTTTAGGCGGTCGGGGAAATTTATCAATGTTAAGTATTAAGATCTAGAGCTCTGAACGAATAGATATAATGTAGGTATTAGTTAAATCTGTGTGTTTATTTTTACCATAATCAAATTGCACAGTAACCGTTTGCACGGCATATTAGTAAGTACCTCATTTCCCTACCACATGGTTTTATTACTAAAAACTTGCAGGAAATAAATCCATACAAAATCCAGCCCAGTATATCGCATATCTATATATGTATAAATCTTGCGCCATAAACCTGAGTCATATCCAGCCATATGGCTGATGAGTAGGAAAAAAGGAAGTCAATCGATAACAGAACGTATTACAAAGCAATAAAGTACAGTAACTAATAGCTATGTATAAATAGAAACCATAAAAGGGTTAAATGTTAACGAAGGACGCGTACGGAATCCTTTATAAAGGATATTTTAGCTTATGTACGGGCTCTTAAAGTTTCATTTCCGTTGTACTGTGTGTGGTTATTAAGTGATTAATTACCAATAGAAAATGCACAAAAGATCGTCTTATAGTCGATCTTTTAAATTGTTTTTATTGCCTCAGTGCAAAGCTTTGTCTAATATATTAATACAAAATTTGGATTGCATACAAAGCTTTGCATAATCGCAATAAAAACAATTTTCAACTCGTTTTTATTCATTCCAATAATATTCAACAGCAACAACGACATTACATATTAAGAAACCTTAATAATCTCCATACGACAATTGCAGAGTAAGGGATGTATGATTTCCCTTATTTCGCTATTCTAAGGGTTGGTTTAACAAAGAGTACTAAGTATGCCGTCTCCTTTGCAAGTACTCGAGTAAATTGTATGCCCGAATTCGACCTAATATTATTCATATTGCAGTTCAGCAGTTCGTACGAGAAATCCCACAAAGCTACTTTCATTTATCTAATATCGGTATAAATCTGATTTTATAGGACCTCAACAAGATTTATGACGAACAAAGATTGCATGTAAAGAACATTATTATATTCGATTTGACATAGCTTAATAAGTAACTGAAATCTATTATTGTAATTAATATATACGCCTGGCCCGTTACGCGATGAGTAGAAAGTACCAAGTGCCTATTTATTTCTAATTTTATCAGTTACATTCGGAAAATTCTAGACCAAACATTTTTAACGCTAAGTGCCGCAGGGTTTGGTAAGAAGTCACGCAAGACTAATTCCGATTAAGACCTCAGGAATGGTAGCTTAGCTCAAATAGAACGTGAGACGTTTATACATTTATGTAACTGTACAAGCAGAGTTAGTCTAACGAGTTTTATTAAACAGGTAGAGCCGCCGGTAACCGTCTTAAAATAAATACATTAAGGATTCATTTTTACGGTTATTCAATTATCCTTTCTACAGAAAGGATTCGACAACAGACAGAAGCAAATAGTAAATTGTAAACAATAATCGAACCTAGAACTACATGACTCACTAATTGCGGGCCAATGCGTGTGGGTTGCATGTGTGGGAAGCGACATGAGCCTGATATGTATTGGTTTACTGAAATATGTAAAGGGAAAATTAACTACCAAATGTCCAATCCTCTCCATCTTTCTGGACGATGGCCTTAAGCCTTTTCATCCTGAGAGAAGCCCCTGTCAACAATGGAGTGATAAAAGTGTTAAAGATTGTGATGAGGCAATATAAATGTCCATTGAATGCGTAGATCTTTATATAAATGTACATGTACATACATATAGTATATGAATTATATGTATAAATCTATATATAGTAGTGTTATGCATATGTAACCCAGGTATGATTCAATTTTTATCTGTAATGAGTACGTACAGTTTAAATAAAGGAAAAATATGCGACTTAAGTCATTAGCAGTTATCAGTCCTGCTTATATACGAATAGATATCTTCCACTAGCAGTAGTCAGCAGCTTGACCAGTTTTTACACCCGACTTCGCGTATCTCCTGTCTATTTACGGAACTGGATACATCTAAATTTGTATGGAGATGAACGAGTAGATGATACTAAAAGGGATAGCTTCTTTAAAGACTTCAACCTGTTAATGTTCGGTTGGGAAGAGGTCCCCCCGCGCCCGGAAAACCGTGATATGTAATGGTACTATCTCGGTTTAAAGGTGGATAATGTACAGTTTCGTATGTTTTTGTTTTATGTTTCTTAAGTGTGAGGGAGAGAGATAGACGATAGGATTGACTAAATATTTCATCGTACGTTTTGATGCCACATTCTTGTGAAGTACATATAATACACTAAATAGATAAAAGTACTTATTGTTTAATTAGAATAATTTGATAAATAAAATGTTATAACTAAGCAATAATTATTCCTATTATCTAAAACAATTAATCTATTGTTGTGTCATGATCACCATTAGTCGCAACAGTTCGCTGCGCGATATAGGTATCTCCCAAGGAGCGCCACTGGGCCCCGTTGTTTTGTATAATATGCAACTGAAATGCAAAGAAAATTATTTCGCGCTAAGAAATTTTAGAAACATGTCCATTAAATATCGAATTGATTTGACATCTTGACATCAACCTAGAAGCAACATAAGATATCTAAGTACCTTCAGAATTAAATTCACAATCATCGACAACTCATCAACGGGTAGAAATGCAGATAGAAACACGAATAAATCTATGGATGATAACATTACCTGTTCTGTTCCTACCGCACTCGTAAGGCAGTAGATATGTAGGTACAGTTTGTAGGTAAACCCGATTCAACATTGTAGATATAGTAATCGCTTACCGATAGCCCTTATCTGCTTGTCCCGTTGTTTGCCTTAAAGACATGTTGCTTAGTTAAATAATAGGTTTAGATTGCTCGCTCTGTCAGCATGTGGGCCTGAGTCTAGATTAACCGCACACTGGCTGTGTTATTAAGCTTGCCGCATTATTGTTAAATAGCTGCTCGTCGAGTGGTTAGTGCAATTGATTATTGAGTCCAATGTTGTGGGTTCGATTCCTACCCACGACAAATATTTGATAACCTTGGTATCTGTCTATTTTAAGACCAAACGGCAGTGTGTGAATTAAACTAACACATGTGGGATTGTAGACACTGCTTAGAATCCCAAAAAGAGTTGTGAATAAAATGATAACTTCGATTTAAAATAATTACAGCTATTTTACATTTCACGTGGAATTATTAAATTTTATATGACTTATAATAATAATAATGTTTTTTACTTGTACTGATAAATCACCTAGTAATTATATCCACCTTTGCAACAGCACTATTACCAAATCGATAATAATTAGCTAGCATTATACAAATATTAGATCCCACCCCCACCCCACCCCCCTCAATTCTAAACTGATAATGTCCCCACACTGATATGACTGCTTGAATCAGTCTTCACGTTATCGTATTATCCACAGTCACTACTCACCTGAAGCCCGGTTCGTTGACCGCATCTGATAAAGACACGCCCACACTAGGCGGCATGACGCGGCGCGCCGGAATGTAACCTTGCACTTTGCGCATGAAAATATCTATACCTTCTTTTAGAGATTGCAAACTTCATTTTCGTTCTGCACAGATATTGTTGTCATAAAGTTTATTATGTTGTTGATTTGTCAGCGGTCTGGTCACTGCTCCAAAACATTTTCGGAATAATTTAAGTACTGCTACCAATAGCAGTACCTAAATTATTCCGAAAATATTCTCTTGCGACGAAATTTCTCGTTTCAATTCGATTTTTATTCGAATATCAAATAAATTGCATTTTAAAAATATATGAAGTCTGTCTTTTTATGACATAATCTCTGCAAATAAAAAAATTGTAACTGAGTAGTTGAAAGAGATATTATTATTATATTACATCAGATCCAACAGATGGATTAGGGTAGGCAGAAAGCATTTAGTGCCAAATACCCAGACCAGACATGCTTCCTCAAAATTCGTCATTATCTCCTACACAATGTAGGTACAGTTGCAAAGCGCGTCAACCGCTCGTTGTGTGGAGCGCACTGCGGTTGCGTTATACAAGAGACACATAATCGGAGCACGTGGCTTTTGCGCAATAGATTTAATTCGCTGGACATGACTTATCGTCGTTAACACATAAACGAGCCCTATATATTTTAACCCGATATCAGTATCTGTGTTTCGAAGCAATGACAGCGTAGTGTATAATTTCAGTCTCAATTCCATAACACATTTCTGTTCACGAAAATATTGCATCATACTGTTTCAATTGTTCGATGAGATTGAATGAACTACTTAATTGCTGAATTAATTACTTAGTTAAATATTAATTGAACCACAGCGCGCTAGGATAGGGGAAGTTTGTGACAATATAAATTTATATGTATAAAATTGTGTCCACGGTAAATGAATTTGAATTGGACAACAGTCAAGACCGCAAGGAAAGTCATTTGTAAATTTATCCAATACTTTAACCAATGTGCTATATATACATACAATACGTAAATAATTGTAATGTAATGACAGTCTAGGTACTATTATTATTTATACTATAACAATAATATTTGTATTCTTAAACAAATAGCGGAGTCAATATTGTCTCTAAAGCTATCTCACAGTTATTATAATTTTAATTATCCGCAAGACTAATAACAATAAATATTTCCAGTCACAGAAAAAGACAAAGCCGCTTGAAAACATACTTTATTTATGTGAATCATTATGTCATCGTACGGCAATTGCACTTTTAGACCGTCATGTATTTTCAACTATTTCCTTTATTTTTTATTCCTTCAACGTCGTGGCTGTACAGACGCAACACGTGGCCGTTGGTTGCGAAACACCAACAACGTGGTCGGACGTGATTTAAGGACGCGCCGGAGCGTTCGACGCGCAGTCCACGCGGTACGCGTCTCGGCATTAGTACAGCCCGTCTATCGCACTCTATATTACATAATACTAATAGGTATAATAAAGGGGGATATTATTACAGTTTGGTGATAATCATAATCATTTCTGACGTCTTGTTTATGTACACTGTTTATTTTGACAGTTATATTTAAGTTGTAAGAAAGGACGAACTAAATGCCTAATACCATTTTTTGCCAATCGATCCCTGGTGTATGATGAATGTTTGATGCAGATGTGAACCTAATAAAAGGTCATTTATATAGATCTTATGTATTTGTTAATAAAAGTAAATTTATGTAAGCAATTATAGGTATGTTTATATAATGTCTACATCTACGAGCAAAATGATTTACACATGTACATAATATCCATATTTGATACGTGTCTAGTTACCACAGTACAAGCTGTTCGTACTTAGGGATCAAAGAGTAACGTGAGATGAGTTGAGTACTAAACGTTATTATGTATAAAGTATAAATACGTCTGTCTGTACGAAGAATTGCTGCACAGATAATATGCCTCTACATCTAGAATTCAAATAGAGAAAAGGAATGCTCTACCTATTCCTGTCGGTGCTCCAGGAACAACTCTAATTGTGTTACACTCGAACTGTGCACCGTCAATATACATATTTGGATAACTTAGAATTTCAACTGAGTAGTTTATATCGAGATATATAATCCTTATTTATATTCGAAATTATAGAATTGAAGTCGAATACAAATGACATATACATTATATAGGCACATATATGATGGGAATTGGAAGACTCCGAAACCAGCGTGCGTATTCGAATAAAGTGACGAATGTGAAGGAAACACGTTAGTGCTGTAAGAATAGAGATATTTGACACTCGATATACCTGCCAAGCTCGCAAGAGGACGTTGTGCGATGTTATAATAATTATAATCATGGTCTATAATAATTTAATTAAAACGCGCATTTCTTTTTCCACTCCGAGATAAATGATTAGGGTATTTTCATACCAATGAATTAACCGCCCGTCGTGTGGTAACACCTTCACAACAGTAAGACACGAAACAAACCGTAGATTATTACCGACGTTGATCTAGTGCAACAGAAATTAATTATAGCCCGACGTTAAGGTGTGCCCACATGGAATTTATTAGCCCTTTGTGAATTTAATACTTATATCAGTTTGAATTTTAATCACTGGAATATCAATCAAACCAATATTTTATTTGCCTGAACATGAACATTTGTGTTGTGTAGATTTCATCGCCATGTTTCACCAACTTAGGTTTACAAATATCTAAACGTATAAAGGTCAAATATGCACAATTAAAAAAAAAAAAACTAAATTCAATAAAAAAGAGATTTTGTCTTAATATCCATATGTCAATAACAAATGATAATGCGAATTTGTTAAACCTCATAAGATTTGGAGACCGTTATGTGCATAAAACAAAACTTTAGGTATTTAAAACAAAACAAACTCAGATTGAGAGGGTTAAGACTATAGTCTTGCCACGCTGGCCAAGAGCGGGTTGGCAGACTTTAAACGTCTTAGAGAACATTTTAAAAGCTTATATTTAGAGGTTGATATATTATTATTAGAGGCAAGATAAGACAAAACATGTTCAACATCGGAACATTGTAATGTCAAATAATTCCGATCCGTCAGATGCGATCGCGCCCTAGCCGTGACTCAGAGCAGAACGTACGACTAAAACTGCAAGAGAACTACAACTGTGCTTACAACATGAAGTTATGAGCAGTTTAATCATGCTTGACAGATGGCAAGTTCGATCCTGTGTCGACGTTAGTGCGATTTACGTTTTTGGTTTAATATAACATAATAAAAGTTATGTCATCACTCCATATCTTTTTTGGGGTAGGTTTTAGTTACGTAGTAAATTCTAACTTAATATATATTATAGTATTATTTCTATTTATAGTTTCAACCACCATTTTACAATTAAACTCGACTAAGATCTATGGTAATCAACATACCTATATTGTACTTATAAGTTTTAAAACCGCAAAAAGAATTACGTTAATTTGTTTAATATACGCTCAAATAACGATCACCTATCCGGCAAATATATTATCAAGTAGTGGTCACCCATCCAATAAATGACCGTGATGTGTCGCGTCATCAGATTGCGACACAGTCTCACATTCGCGATATAAACAGCTTTTTTAGCCAAGACACAAAAGGGTACTGTCCCTGAAGACGTCATGTCCTTTCGACTGTCTTTATTTCGACGTAAGAGCCTTATTTCTAAACAGGGGCTCGCGAGCCTTCATAATCCTACGGTCGGATGACTTTGGAAAGTTTTACCCTTAAATAAGACATTTATTTATATAAAAAATGTTTAAGCTTTATTAGAGATTATTTAGGTAATAACATTTTATAGATATTTTACCGTATTATATTTGTGTGTATTAGTCTTTTTGACCGTAGTTTTTAATACTTTTTAAATGAACAACTGAATATTTTCTTCAATTTTCCGCGCTTAAATCATTTGAAAATAGTAGGTTTATAATTCGACAGTAATGTTAATTTGAACAGAGATTATTTATTTATATACATAGACAAATTTAACGTAAAAAGTTATAATCTGTACAGAAGTACTGCTTATACCTACTTATAGATACATTAAAAGATTAGTAAAGATGATTACAAAATTTTCCAACTAAATCATACAAAGGAATTGTAGCAAAAATCGTAGAAGTCGCGGGCAAAAACGATACCGAAATCGAGATTATGATCGAAAAAAGATGTTTCATTCCTGGCATTAAGATATATAATGATGGATTGTATTTGTCTTGGTGTATAGCTTATGTTCATACATTTTCATCCCACCTCGATAGATACAGTGAGAAACTGTCGGGATCATTTATAAACATCTAAGAAGAAACAGTGAAATAAATATAACCCTCAATGAAATAAAATGGACGCCTTTGGCAAGACAGACCAAGATTCACCTATCTTGATCAAATCTCAATAAAATAAAATGGATACCTTTGGTGATAGGTGATAAATTCTGACATCTTGACGTATAGATAAGCTACGTCAGTAGTTGTGGTCAGGGGGAGTCAGAAGTTTTTCAACCGGCGTGCGCGCACGAAGTGAGTGTTGAATGTAGAAGCACATCATAAGGATATTTGGGACTTGCTGTTCTCTGCCTTATCCACGTGGTACCCTACGTAAACCGTCATACAATAAAAAATGAAATATGTTTTCAAATAGGCAGATACATAATATATACATACATATAAAGAAATAGATATTCAACCAAATGTTCGCAACGTTTCTGAATGCCGCCAGAAGAAGAAACGTTAAAAGATAAAAAAAATTGCAGTGATTCAAGTCAAAAGTCGAGTTCTTGAGATTGCAATTTCGAAAGCTAACAGTTTTGCAACCGAGGTGAAGTTTTTCTAAAGAAATGCCCGAGGTGCTGGTGGCGGGCTCGTCGGAAACTTTTTAATCATTACCAACGAATTGATATTGAGGTTTCCCAACTGAAGGCTCTGCTGAACTTTATAGACCGGGGTCTACAGTTGTGAATATTTAAATTGTTATTCAAGTCCAAATGGAGTGGTCTCTTGATGGTAAATCGGATTGTTACAATATTCAGTCCTTTTTTAAATTTTTTTTCGATGAAAAAAACACACTATGAATTGAAAGAAAAAAAAGAAGCATGTACGTAGGTACGTTAATTCGCCTACTATTTGCGCATATAACATAACTATATAATAATAATTTATATAATAATAATTTGCGCATATAAAATAAAATTACAAAAAAATCCGAAACACAAAATACTTATATATCGAACCGGTGATTTTAGATGAAAACGTCTTTGTCAGTTTTTGACAAATTTACAATAAATCTGATTATGTTACTGACCTGCCTGACCTAGTAATGTCCCATCGTGCTCTGGGCATGCGCTCCCTATTAGTAACAAACTCCCTTACTGTATTGTTTTATGAATAAGTAATCCAAAATCATTTTACAACATTTACATGCTGATTATCGCCAGATAAAGGTGACAATTCCTTAGTAGACGTTTATAAAAATTAAACTCCAATAACACTTAAAACAGTGACCTATTTGATCAAGTCTCCAAACCCAGCGTACTTGTATGAAGGGAATAAAAAATGTAGGAATAGCACGTCAGCTCTGTAATTATTATAGGCTTATCTAGCATTCGATGCCCTCCGCGTACCTCGTAAGGGACATAATGTGTTGCTGTACTCGTACAGTTACATTGAACGTTTACAGCATCTGAGGCTAGGTGAACATATTTGTCCCGAATATTTTTGTCAGGTAGTAATCGGTAATAATTATCGAAAACCAACCAAGCGCTGAGAACGTTGGATTTTTTTTTTCGTATGTTTACTAATCCAAACATCAGCGTCGAAGAGAAAAAAAACTCCAGTATTCTCCCAGCAATGAAAACTCAAAAAGGCGCACTAATTACTTCCAACCAGCAGATAGTATCTGTACCTTTAACATAAATTATTTGATCCTCTAACAGTGTGTATATCTGGAAATTATTCATTCCACCATTTCTATGGCCTGTTTCGTGACTAACAAACGGCGAGCTGTGTGGTCGCCTATCTAATTCGTGGATCAGTTTACCAACTAAAAATAGTAATGCCCATGTTTATAGTATTTTGTGAATACATCGAGAAGGGCTGTAAAGTTTTTCGAGTTTCTCCAAACGGCTTAAAGGTATTCTCTGTAGATTTATTGATTCCGTTTATGGCTTTTGGGAGTTGCTTAGAATTTCAGAGCAAAATCTTTAATGACCACTGCGCTGTAAAGTTTTTTTTTCATAGGTATTCAATATTGAAAAAGCAAATCGGATTGCAGCAAATGGGATTTGGGTGGATATAAGGTTCGATTATCTTTCAGATCTAATATTTTATATCAGGAAGTATAAGCGTTTTTAAGATAAAATGTCACCAACTGAAACTATGCAAGACAACATCCCGAAAAACACAGTTTACTCTTATTCTATATAATATTATCTGAAAGAGCATTAAGAGTATTCCACCCACTCTTAGCCAATGTTGTTGTAAGTAGCCGATAGACCGTGGCCTTAATCGGTCTCAGTCTGGGAGGAGACTCATGTTCATTAGATCAACTGTCGACATTTTGATGAGATGTATTTTTTGTATCTATATATATTATGTCATCTTATTCGTAAACATTCCACACGTATGTTTCAAATATTGACTCTCTTTTCTCTATCTGTTATATTTCGAATGTGCCAATGAAAAATTAAACTAATATTACAATAGCCATAAGACTTCTAATACGAAGTAAGACTGACGAGGTAGTAATAGGTTAATAATAAATAACAAAATGAAAATGAGAATAAACTCTGGACGTGCAATATTGCTGGAACTAGTCTTTAAAATGTATGTATGTTTGTTCACTCATCGAGCGGGAAATGTTGAGTTGATTGTAACGAAATTTAGTATGGTGACCACTTATGAGATTCATGATATAGGCCTATAGGGTATGTTTGATGACGAAAAAAGTGTTATTTTCACCAGAGAGCGAGGTAACGTTTAAAGAATATTTTAAAAATATTCATTTGAGCAGATGCTAACAAGTCCCTGAATATTAAAATGCGATTTCTTACATTTGAGAGCACTCAGTATTCTGATCTTACGTTTATGTCTGGTTCTGATTAATGGAACAAAACTGTTGTTTCCCATTCAACACTGACGTGGTATTGGTCCATTTTCATTAACGATTTTATTAAGAGGGACAGTGGATCTCTCTGTTTTTGCCGGATTCTTGATATGAGGGCCATCATTCTATTAAGGACCTATTTCAAGGGACTTTGTCAAGTACACTTTACAAGTACTCAATTATCAGTATTGTTATATTTCAACATGTTGACTGCCTCGTTGGTCGAGTGGTTGCAACCCCAACTGCCGATCGGGAGGTCTGAGTCTGGGACTGGGTTCAAATCCTGGGTCGGGTACTATTGGATTTCTAATTTAGAATTTTGTAGTAGATTTGAAGTTTGGAACCGCGCCCGGTGTATAACAATAGGCTCACCACCTATTCCATGGGAGTTAAACGTAATTGGTAAAGCGTGGAAGTATAAGTACTACACTCCTCTGCCTACCCATTCGAGAATTACAGGGGTGATGTTACGTTTGTTACAGTTCAATTTGTTGTACAATGTAGAAAGGCAAGAGATGAGCTAGAAAAATGGTTAATTAGTAGACGGAAACATTTTTGGTGGTAATTTACCTTATACGAACAGTTCAGACCGCGAGATCAATGGCTATTCAACATAACTACTGAGTCCGGGCCCAATATTAGATTTTCGCCCAGGAAAAATATTAGTGATAAGTACAAGAATAAGACTGTATTTTCACTAAGCTACTTCAATACCAAATGCCATGAGACTAGGCGTCTGGCTCGACCTAGGATCTAGGTTAGAATGCAAGGCTAAAAATGCCTCGTAAATTGCGTTTACTATTTTCTAATGTAAACAGCATTATCAATTAAAATTTTGCAATTTTGTTTCAAGTTTCATGCAATTAGCAATTTGTTAGTTGATAAGATCTGTAACTAAGGTTAAAGTCTTGGGACATCTCCACACATGGCCATCAAATTCAAACTAAGCAGACCCAGACAACTGATATACGTACATACATACATGTAAGTTATGATATATAGTTACATAGATAATTTTATACCCAGACACAGAACAAATATTTGAGTACATCATGCAAATATTTGTCTCGGGCGGGTACCGACCCCACAGCCTTCAGCTCTACAGTCAGGGTCACTGGTCCAACGACCAAGTCAAAATTATGTGAAATTTCATTTTTATAGTACACGTCGCCATTATCAACACTTATTGTTCCTAAGCCTGGCACGCACGTCCCACGAAAGGATATCTGGCACTCCGTGTTCTCTGCCTACTCGGTAAGGAACTTTGCGTGAATATATGTAGGGTACGTATGTAAAAATATAATAGGCAATTAAAAATTATATATTATATTTTCTTTGATATTTAATCGTATGAAAAGAAATGTTTATGATGTAGATATTTAAAAGTATAAATAACATAACATAACGCTAGTGTTTGACTTGTTATGTCATAGGTAGGTACATCCAATAGAAAGGGATGAGTCTATTGCCATACACCAAGCACAAAATCATATTTCTTGATAACCTTTAATAACAGTGTAAATAATCACTTTTCTTATCATGAAGATAGAAAAGGAACAAAGGCTAATAATATAAAAGTATATTATATCAAAGGTCGAGCATAGAAACTAACTCATAGATCGCCTCTCGGGCCAATAAATGCTTTATCGCAGACGGGTTTAAAAATGTTCTCTTTGAAAAGAGGCGATCTTTTAAAAATACGCGTGTTATTGAGAAAAATATTATATCGTGCTGGATTATACAGTCTCGGCGACTTTGAAAGGATTCCTCTTGGCTTTTTACACCCGTTTAAATGTCAAGTCATGATGTTGTTCTCGCATAGAAAACGACATTCTCGTAGTTGCGTGAAACACTAAAAGAAGGGGGCTATAATTTGCCTTGCAACATACCAGGATTTTTCAGTTGCTTTGTACCAAGATTTGCCCATCTGCCTACAATACCTTAACCCCGAACCGGTAAACCCACCCGTTACTCGGCAAACCGGTGTCAACACATCCTGTTAGCCTTACTTATCATAATATCTAGGGCTAGTACTCAGGTAACACAAGATGTGACTTCAAGGTGGTTGCCTTGCAAGGTCACTGTCGACCAGGTCGGTGTAGTATTGTTGACTAAGCAAGGACACACACAGTACGGTCAGGTTTCGATATTTCCTGGAATTATTGTACTTATGAGGTAGGACAGTTTTAATGAGTAAGGGACTCTGCCTAATCCACAAAGTACTTAGTATACTTCACAATACAATAATATTTTTTATAAGTATGGCATATGTCATGAACAAACCTATAGGCTTAATATTCTCGATTATATTTTCTAAAAACTGTCAAATTACTATTAATCAGAGTGGCAGAAGCAGATCTTAAAAGTTCCAAAATAAAAGAACGCTTGTATCTAGAAGTGGAATATGATTTTGTCATTAATTAAATTCATTTCATTGCAGCGCGTCCGCACATTCACGACATCGTTGGACGAGCTCGCGTCGCGCGTGCAGACGGCGGAAGCCGCGCGTGCGTCATGGCGCGCGCCGGGCGACGCACGGGACGCACGCGCGCAGCTGGACGCGGTGTCGCGCGCGCGCGCCCAGCTGCCACCGCTGCGCCGGCTCGTCGACGAGCTACGGACCCAAGCGCAGGCGATGGCCAGAGACAACGTGCAACTGCCCGAACATCTGATCGCCAGACTGGATGATCTGAACACTAGGTTCGTGATATTTAAATAATACAGGTTTTTTTTAATTAATTGGATTCCAA
>DWME01001421.1:0-24977 GCA_018244795.1 Parelbella ahira ahira
CGACCCGGGATTTGAACCCAGGACCTCCCGATCGGCAGTCGCGCTTGCAACCGCTCGACCAACGAGGCAGTCAATAAAGTTTTAAGTTACTCTCTTTTCACGCCTAAAGAAATTTTACTTTAAAAATAATTTATTATGTGTTAGATTTTATTTAAAACTCGTTCGGTATAAACAATGATACATATTTTACTATCTGCACACAAATTGAAGAATTGAGGATAAAATAAAAAAAAACCAATTTCGGCAACAGATTGCCTGGGATGGTATCCCTTATAAATATATTAAAGAAGGAATTATGACTTGCAAGGAAGCCAATATGTTCGCCCCTCGATTTGAAGGATGCCTTTTCAAATCGAGGCCTCGATTAACGCGGTTCTGGGCTTCGGCTTTTCCGGGTATCAAAGGACCTTATTGTGGTGGAATGAATTCCTATTATGCAAATAAAATTCACATACGATTTTCATTTTACAATATAATATGATATAATAGTTATTTTAAAATTTTAAAAAATCCTTAAATATTACTGTAAAAATTTATATGTAACTATTGTTCAGCTCCCCGACAGTCTCCGGCTGTGACCCAGCACTAAAACATGAATGGGTTCAAGTACAAAATATAAAAATGAGTGCGAATTAATCTCAGCTACCGGAACCTTCGTTATTCGAAGAAAGCATTCAAAAGAAACTTGCTTATTCACTTAAGGAATTCTTAACCCTTTTAACTTTGAAAAAGTATTTTAATACAATTCCTTTGTACATACATTGACCATATTGAATTTTTCAAACAACTAATGAATGTATGTATGCATGCGTATATGTATAATTATATATACATAAATAAATAATAATTTGCGACTTTCTTACTGATTTCTTGCTTTCACGTAAGGAGCTAAAATGATTAATCCAAGTATTAACTATTTACTGAGCTTTGGTAAGGCTTTGGCACAAATATTATTAAAAGTAGAATATTTTTATATATAGGTACAAATTATGTAGTACTTACCTATATTATCAAGTGTCTGGTTAGCACAGCACAAATTCTGCCTAGTTTCGATTCAGGCGGCCCAATGTGGAAATATCTCAATATACCTACTTGTTATTATTATTTATAACTATGTATCATGTATTGATGTAATTAGAAATAAAATTTATTGCATAATTTGTAATTTCGACATTGGTACCGTTTTTAGCTTTTACATATGTATGTGGACATTACGAAAATTCAAACAAGTACCTAAGTAGGTATAATTAATTTTTGCTTCTCTTTTCTCCTGTCTGTTTTGTTGTCTTTATTAATTACCAAGCCTACTGTAACCAATATGAAATAGATAGATAACTTTTCTAAGATTAGTTTAAATCGAAATAGAACAGTGAAGCAATCAAGTACAATTGAACGAATAAAGATTGAACAACCAATTTTCGATCTAGGTGTTTTACATAACGCGAATGAACTAGAAGGTACCTAATAGTAAAATTGTAAAATTGAAAACTTCGTGTGTCTATTGGGGCGATTATGACTAGGACAGAAACGAAGCACAATAATAAGGTTTAAGTATTTAATAGTTTATAATAATTTTAACCCGCTTCATCGCATGTAGGCATACGGTTAACGCTTACGAATAGGTATTTGTATTTATTACCGACTCGGAAAATTTAACATACCTACCTATCTAACCAAAATATATTAACAGTTTCAATGTTGAACTGTTATTGTAAGTGGCAGGCCATCGCCATATTACAAGGACAAAAAAAATACTCCTATTATGCACAATAATATGCTTGTTTTATTTTTACCTCCCAAGTTTTCTTTTTACCTCATAATTGTAGCCGTATTTCCTAATCCTGTATTCCTTTTGCAGACAGTGAGTAGAATCGGGAACCTTGTCGCCGAGTGTGTCAACATGACATCAACGCCACATCTATAGACGAGGGAGTTTAAAAGCGGCGCCTTAGGGGCTGCAGCTCAGTCATGCGGCCTTGTTCGAAATGATTTCATGTTATTTTCTTATTTTAGAAGTGCCTACATAATATTACTGACTATAAAATAATGAGCATACCTACCATGTAATTATTTCTTTACGGGAATTAACTGTGGCCACGATTTCGTATTATTTAAAATTGGAATATTTCTGTTAGTAAAAATCAGTACTTACGTTTGACGACTGTTTGTTTCGATTTTTATTGGAAATATTATAGAATACGCGCCATCTCAGCCGGCAAGAGATTTTCAATTTGAATATGTTTTGATTGAGTAAGCAAACAGCGTCAAAATAAAACACAAATTTTATTCCAAATATATCATATCTCCACACAATTACACCTTGATATAGTCAGTCAGGTGGGAGTTCGAATGAACTAAATCAAAATTAGGTATTACACAGCTCCAGTCAGATTTATTTTATATTTTCGCTTTACAAGCAGTAGGTACCTATAGCCTATAATTTTTTTATGTAGGTGTTTTATTCGACATCTAATGCTATAAATAAATAAAAAAATAATCGACCCATTTGTCATTCCACTGCTGGAATATGGGTCTCCTCTCATATTGAAAGGGTTAAGGCCATAGTCTGCCACGCTGGCCAAGTGCGGGTTGGTAGACTTCACATACCTCAGAAAAGATTTTTTTTTTAAATAAATTCTATGGTGTGCAGGTTGCCTCACGATGTTTTTCTTCACCGTTAGCAAGTTATATTTAAACTTAAAACGCTCTTTTTATAAAGAGGTGCGTGCCATGGATTTGAATTCAGTACCCTCGGAGTGAGAGGCTGAATTCTTAACCACTAGGCTATCACTGCAATTTTCTAATGCTAACACATGCCATAATTTAAGTATTTATAATATTAAACGCCTAATTAACTCTTTAGGTTATAGGTGATGAAGTAGAAATACAAAATTTTTTTTCGTTCTTTATATTATCACTGCTATTTTCTAATGCTATTACATGCCATAATTTAGGTATTTATAATATTAAACGCCTAATTAACTCTTTAGGTATAGGTAATCAAGTAGAAATACAAAAAAATTTTACGTCCTTTATATTTCGCCTATACCTAAGTTTATCAGTGGGCGTACCTATTTAATGTCTAGAGATTTTCTTTACCAGTCAATTTATCAGTGAGCGTATTTAGTGTCTAGAGATTTTCTTTACCAGTCAATCCAGAATGAAAGTTAAAATGTACGTAAATTGCTAGACTTTGTTAAGCGCTGGACAGAACAGTCAGGGATGAGAGTATCCTAGCAGTTTAAAAGAATTTAGATAAGTAAGAATTAAATCTAGATACCTACTACACAAACAATTTCGTGGGGGATTCCCCGCCTTGCGCGAGTCCTGCATCAATTAGTGCTCTTCTTTCTTCTTGGTTGATCAGACCGAGCGCAGAAGAAGCGCGAGCTACACTTATTGGTTTACCTCAAATAGTATCCAAAATAAACATAAAAACGTACCTCACTACTATATTAATAAAATTATTTAAATACATGTATGCATTCATAGATGCACGAATATTATCCAATAGTTCAGTTTAAGATTACAATCAAAATGGCGGTTCACCGGTATGGCAATGATCTCAAGGGGACTTACACAGTAGACATGAGGGCCATGAGTGTTGTGGAGCTCACGAGCCACTTGAGTCTCTGGAGACCTGGCGAGGCTGGCGAGATTGATCTTCAGAATTAATTGAGTCAACCAACATTCCTAAATGTTAACTCAATCTTATGTGCATTTTATTTCAACCAACCTCACATTTATTAATTTCAAACATGAATATACACATTATCAAACCTGTGCAGACAAATAAGACCATCGCACAAAATTACACATTTGTTGTTAATATTTACAGTATTTTTCAATCATGGGCGTGACACTAAACACGCCTGTAACGGAGCATACGCATATTTATATTCATTCGTGTGTGATAGAAAGGCTAGTGCGTTCGTTAGTCGTTACATTAGATAGGAGAAGACTTTAGCCAATTTAAAAACAACATGTCTCTATACATCGCATTAGTCCCGTGTGAGCCAGTGAGATGTATGTATGTAAGTAAATGTGTTACAATCTTATAAAGAAAATTTCGTCTGCATGCAGTAATTATTTAGCACTTTTTAGGATGATTATTTGCTTTGTAGTAGACGTAATTGTGTTTACTATTATCGATATTTTATCCTGACTGTTATAACCTATTGTTTATATTATCCAGACACACACGGTTGCACACCGCTGAGCCACGATACATCGCATAGGTACCTGTTATTATCATTAACGAATATCGAAGTAGACGTGCTTTCCGAGAAAATTACTTGGTCTATTCTTAGACAATTCTCTTCTCCACTTTATATTACATACACAAATGTATACAACAAATTCAAACCAACGGCACCATCAAAGCTATCTCTAAACAGGCACACTGCGGTCTTTCCGCTTCAGTGTCGAATATAATTGCACTAAAGGATTGTAGGAGCGTAAGCCACCTTAAAACAATATTGCCCAAACAATAACGCTAAGCTTAATAGATTTTCAACAAATACGTGAATACAAAGGAACCCAACCTTTGTAGGCCTTTATCGATCGTTCTATAATGCTTATGAGGCTAAGCGAGTTTCATTATAAATAGCAGATATTGACGTATACCAGTCAGGGATCAGGGATCACTCATCACTTCCATTGTCATTTGAGTAGATAGGCACTCGAACAAAGAGACGCACAGAATACGAATGACGAATTATAATCCACAAGTTCCTTAGATCATCACTGGATAGGCAGAGAAAACTGAGTCCCAAATATTATGTGCAAATACCACTAAGTGTCAATACATGTAATTTTTTACTACATATGGTACAATTCTTATATGGGTAACTTGTTCCATCCAGTATGTAATGTGGAAAATTCAACAGAGAATTTACCAACAGTTGCTACAAGGTCATATATAATGCCGACAATCACGAGATTTAATATATGTACACACCTATGCCTACACTCTATACACAGTACAGCAAGAGAAGTTAAATTAATAGGTATTACTACTACAAGTCAATAGATACTTACTATTGATACTTAGATTATAATATAACAGTGAATTTAAAGAACTTATTATCAAACAATAGGTTAGAAAATAACAGCAATAAATGTAACTGCTACAAATAAAAAATGAAGACGTTCCGATCAATTCATCAATTGAATTTTAAAAACAAATCTCAACTTATGGAAATATAGGCCAAATTGCCTTGTTAGTCAAGTGGCTGAAAGTGCACCTCGTAATTGAGAAAACCTGGGTTTGATCCCAGAGTTGGGTATAATTAGGTTTTCATAACATAAACTTCTTAGTGGCTCAGAATTTGAATTTGTGCCTGGTGTGTGACAATACCCTGGTGTATGGCCTATTCCCGATTTCAGAGTGGGACATAAATGTAACTGGTGAAACATGGGAGCATTGTACACTCCTCTGCCTACTTGTCTAGGGATTACAGGTGTCATGTTATTTATTATGCTACAGGCCAAATTAAAATTATATAAGATCACAGATGTCCTTTGATTAGATAATAAATTGTATTGAATAAGAACAGCCATAAGATATTAAAAACTATTTTAATATTATACAAGGACCAACAACATCAATAATTAATTATCATATCAATACTACACTTACAAAGCTATATATCTTACAGGTAGGTCCATACTCATATTCCTATGAAATAGTCCGTTCATACCACATTGCGGGCTGAAATATCGCCTTAATGCTTCTCTTACTTCTGCTACAGTTATTGCCGGTACTCCCTCATAACCAGCCTTGATATACACTGAGGTGCTTAAACTAAGAGGATTACAGAAGTAACCACCTTCAAACTTGCTAAAGGGATCTCCACTCTTCTTTTTACTATCCTGTCTTATCAAAAACACTGCATCTACTATTTCGGCTACAGTTTCATAAGCTAGAAAACATAGGACTTCCAGTGCCGATGAGGAGATTTTAATTTCCTTTGTGGGATTTATCCATCTCTCAAGTTTAACATATCCCTTGCACACAGAATTCCCCGCTCGAAAAGACACACATCTCGCTTTAAAATATGCTTCGTACTTCTCAAACGGCATAGATTCTGTAATTTTCGCGGCTCGTACTTTTCTTAGGTAGTCTATGGAATCAAATGCTATTTGGCTCACTTCATCAGTTTCGTCAAATTCTTGTATAACATCTATGTGAGTCCGTCTTTTCTTTGGAAGGTCCTTCTTGTCCTCAATAATCCCGTTTATTGGGTCTCCCCGAGGCCCAACGTTTTTGTCTATCTGATCCAGTTTTATTTGATAGTCATATAAGCGTTTCATCTTTAAAATGTTTTTTCTCATTAAGAAAATTATATCGTAATTTGTTATAGACTTAGCCCCTCGTGAGGTAGAGTATTCTAATGCCTCTTGAAGCATACTCCTTAGTTGTTGTAACACAATACTTTCGACCAACACAACTGTAGCCGCGTTAGGGTTAGGATTATCGCCGAAACCGTGCATCATTTTCGATATCTCCTTTTGAAAGTTAGTGCCCTCGTTAGCATCGTTTCCGAAATATGAAACCATGGTAGATCGCGATCCTGACTAGGAAGAATCACAATTTATCGTCCAAATAAAAGTCAAAACAACAAGTCTTTTGCACATATGACAATGACAGCAGTGTTCTCATTTTACAGTTTTTGTTTAATAATATTAATAGTGTGTTTTTAAAATACCTTCTATTCAAAGTCATCGAAATAATACATCCACCCTAGCGCGATGTTGTGTTATTTTAACTTAATCAACAAAAGAAGCATGTGAATCTGCTCCTACCTAATGCATAAACTTAATATTCTAAATGAAAACCACGTAATTATTTTAATTATAATTATTACAATACTTATGGTACCCCAATATAATTATATAATCTTAGACTGTTTTTATGATTAAAAAAACATTCATTCTTTAAATCATATGACACTGATGTGTCACCGCGACATCTACAAAAGTAAATAATATAAAACTAATGTGAATTAGGAATATGCTCCCTACGGTTATTGTCTATGATATGAACCTTGCCTATCGTGAACAAGTATTACACAAGTGATAAAAATATTGCGAGATTATACTAAAGTTTTTAAGTGACATACGAAGCCTACTAGAAGTGCATTAATTAAAACTTGTGTGTATTTCCCTGTTTTAGAAAATTTTATGTAATGATCCTCGGAGTATTAAATCAGACTCTAAAAAACTCACTGCACCAGTTTCGTTTCGTCTCCTGCTGGTCCTGTGGAAAGAAAAATGACAGTCTTGTTGCAGATTTGTTTTGTTCCTATTGTAAAACCCTACAAAAACCAGAGGGTAAAGAGAACTACTTTAAAATAATGGGAGTTAAAGAAACTTACGACTTAAATGAAAATGACTTAGCTAAAAAATACAAGGATCTTCAAAAATATCTTCATCCTGATAAATATGCAAATAGGTATGTGAGAATTAAATCTTTCGATGTGATTGATTTTTCCTTTAACATTACACAAGTGACCTGAGTTGTCAACATGATGTCACTTCTTATTGTCTACTTTTTTACTTTAGTTTATTTTATACTCATCACTTACAAGTATCTAATAGACAAAGGACCCACTGGACTGTAAGTAGTCATTGTCACTTATAGACATGTACAAAATCAGTCAAGTTGTCAACATGTTGGCTTTGAAGAAACACTTTCTTCACAGCTTTCTTGAAGAACTCTGTATCATAGCACACTAGAAATACCTCAAAAGGAAGTTCTTCCATGTTTTATAAATATGCAGTATAAATGAGTACTGCCTCATTGGTCAAATGGTTGCGAGTGTGACTGCCCATCAGGAGGTCCAGGGTTCAAATCCCAGGTTAGCTACTATCAGATTTTTCTAATTTAGAATTTCTAGTAGTGACTCGGAGTCTGTTGAATTATTGCAAAATATTTTGATTTAAATGTTAGTTTATATACAATAAATCTTTTTTTATGGTAACAAATAATAAAGAATGGTTGGAAGTCATATTTAAAGAAAGTATACACATGTTTTACCAAGTTAATAGGTGGGTAAATTTGTCAATAAAAAGCTAAAGTAGTTTGTGTCATACAATAAAATCTGAGATAACATTGGATAAAATTTTGAGTCAATTATTCCTATTAAACATTTGTTGGCAAATAATCCCACTTACAATTTAGAGGTTAGAGACACTTTAAATGTCCACCACGGCTGAATTTTAACATACTATAAAAGCAACTATCTAACAATGCACCAAAAATAAAGGTTATGAATTGTATAATAGGCTAAATTTTGACTTTATGTGGTGACAAGTTACATAGTTCTATGCATATAACATAGGCATTCCTTGAGAAGCATTTTGTTGTTGACACAGATCTCTCCTATTATCCTAGGTATCGAGTCAAAAAGAGAAACTTTGTATTAAAGTGAATTAATTTTTATTTTTCAGAGAAAAAGAAGAACAAGAGATATCGGAAAAGTATTCATCACTAGTCAATGAGGCCTATAAAACTCTTCTAGAGCCATTGGCCAGAGGTATTTTTAACTGGTTTCTATGTAATTATACAGAGTTTTAACAAATACGAATTTTGTCAGCTTATCAGTAATTGTGGGGGCCAGTAATGATAGTTGTAGGCAATTCAAGCAGACCCTTGCCAGAAAATGAAGGAACACTGAAATTTCCCTAAGTTAGTGGCAAAGAATAGCCTAGACCTGAAATGTTGAAACTGTCTGTCCTTTAGAATTGAATGGGCAGATTGTCTAGGGTGCTAACTTGCTAATGTACAAGCTGGATGAGTTGCCAATATTTTTTTATAAATTGTACTCATCATTAATAAAAAAATCATTGTAATAGAATTAAATAATTTATAACAAATCTTTAAGATTGCATGATTTTATTATTTTAAACTAAAATTATTATTCTAAGTTTTTAGTAATATGACATTTATATTATTGTAACTTCTTAATATTTGACATCATATAATTAATTCACTTTACTAAATTAATATTTGTATCACTAAGACTAACTATGCTATCGAATTGGGACACCTGTTATGATAAATATAGTCTAAATTGTAATAATAAAAATAAATAAGGTCAACATTTGTTATTTATTGGTAAAAACTGTGTTGTAAACCTCTTTAAACTGTAGAGGTTTTGCTCAAACAGGTCAGCTATTGGGTTATAAAATAATATTTATATAACTTGTTACAGGAATTTATATGCTGAAGCTAAGAGGCAAAGAAATACCTGAAAATACACAGGCTGACCAGGAATTCTTAATGACAATCATGGAAAAAAACGAGGAAGTGGAGAATGCAGAAACCGAAGAGGAAATAATGAATCTTAATAAAGAAAATAAAACACTAATAAGAGACTTAGAAAAACAATTATCAAAAGCCTTCTTTGATGGAGACTTAAAAAAAGTAATAAAACTATTGACTGTTATGAAGTATTACACAAGTATTGACACTCAAATACAAGCTGCTATACGGAACAAGGGAATTATCAGATAATATTCTTTTATGTTGTTGATAGTTATATGTTATACATTAAACATATAAAAAGTAATGTAAAATACTTTAGTAAGTGCTTTATAATTAAATTATAAAATTAAACCTGTTAAAATTATAATTTAGCAAAGCTATTAACTTGTGTCATTTCCATTTGTGCCCTATAGAAACCTCATTTTCAGCCAAAGCCTAAATTGGAACTGAATATTCTGCTCGTTTTGTAGTTTGGCCAAAATCGTAATACATATTTTAATTTAAAAATTGCGTTATAGTTATTTTATCCCAAAAGTTAGTATTTTGTTACTAGATTAAAACACTAGATATTATTACAGGATTCACTTTTCTTTATGAATCATGCCAATATTAACTTAAATCAATTGTGCAACTTTTCCAAGTATAACAATGAATGCTTCCATCAGTCGTATGCACACTTCAAAAATACGAGTATTACCTAAATTATTGACTAAGACTTGTAAGTGGAATGATTTGTAGGGCTCTTTATAGATTTTTTCTATAGTTCTGATTTTTGTACAAAAAATTGTTAAAAAGAAAAAATCAAAGCATCAACCATTTTATCGTTTTACTATTGAATACGGGTTTCCTGTCAAGACGAGAAAGGTTAATTCCATGATCTGCCACGTTGGCCAACTACTGATTGGAAGGCGAGTGACACGCGCCTTTGAGATTATACAGATAATTTTGAAACGGATATCTAAAGAATTTGTTATAATGATGTACTGTAAAGTACAATTTCAATCTAGTTGGAATGCCAAAGGTGACTATTATATTTATTTTGACAAGGATTAATACCAAATTGAAGAAAATACATTAACGATAACCCGATAAATTTAAATTAAATATATTAAAATGGTTACTGTGGCTCAATCTAAAGAGATAAACATATACCATCGCGGACTATTTTACAGGTTCTGGTAATGTTTTTGTAGAACATTGTTAAGTACCTACCTATCTCGGTTGAGCCAGCGCATGCCATGTACGTAAGCGTTCAGGAAGCCAATTTTCGGCGACCTTTTCGTAAAACAATGAAATTCCTGGGAAAATTTAAAAAAATGGGAGAAAAAAGTAGACTGTATTCATTTCAAGACCCATAAGTATCTCTATATGAAATTTCAACACAATCAGCTAATGCCCAGTTTCTGGGGTACTTTTAACTGTAGTTATGCATTGGATAACCCTATTGGTTCGATAACTTGAGAAAGTGGATATGTGGGACAATATTTTAAGTTCGAATAATTTCTTATTCTAAATTACATTTGTAATTTTCAATTATTGATATGGAGATACAAATTAAAAATAATATGGTCACAGAATTTTTTATTTAATAAAGACACACTAGTCTATCAATAAACTAATTATTATTAATAACACTTAATTTAATGTTTATTACAGTTATATGACAAACAAAAAGCTAGAAGTTTATGAAATTCAACAGCAACATGTACATGAGCTAGAAAAACAGAAGTTTCACTCGATCTAGTTATAGAAAGAAAGACAAAGCTCTTGAAAAGTGCCTAATTGGACTTAGAATTAATATAATTAAAGATATGTTATTATACAAAAATATAAATTACAGTAAAATAAATTATTACAAATTATAATTTTTTCTTTTAAATACCAAGTCCAATTTGGCATTTTCCAAAAGTGTTTTCTTTAATTCTATATCTAAATCTAGTAAAACTTTTGTTTTTTCTAGCTTCATTAGCTCATGTTGCCGTTGAATTTCATAAACTTCTAGCCTTTTATTTGTTAAAAGATCTTCATTTGTTTGTTTATCACTTTTTCTTTTTATTATTGATGAAGTAATATTACTTATATTTCTTTTTTTTATTTCAGTTAAGCACAGTTTTTTAGGTTTTGGTGTGCTTTCTATGTCCTGTAAGACAGAGGACGGTGGCCTTTTTAAAGTTTTAACTGGTGGGGTGGAATCCGCTACTGACATATTATCTTTTACATCAATGACCACCAGAACATCTTGAAGTTCAGCTGCAACATCTTCATTCAGTACTAGTGCTTTATTTGGTGGTGGTACTAGTACTGGAACATCTATAATAAAAACATGTAAAAATTACTTACTGTGTTATTATTGTATTTATTACAAATACATTCAAAGCATAATATCTAACAGGTACCTTGACTTACCTAGTGTGTGATATGGTGCTGACGAGTCAAATTCGTTACTTAATGGCTGAAATTGCGGCGTTAGCAAAGCCTCAACTTGCTCGTCAATTGCAGTTGTTTTGGGGCAAAAGGTTCCTCCCCCAGTCTTGTATATCTGTGACTGAAATTTAAATTTAATATAAAAACAGAATCATTTAGAGGCGAAAAGCCCTGATAGTTTTTGATGAAAATATACTACACTGAAACAACAACAATACTATATAGACTATACTGAAGCAACAATTTGAAAGAGCTTACCTTGTCGTCACTCATGTTTTTTCGCGCCTTTTTCTTTAAATTATCATACAAAGCATGTAGTTGTTTTTCTGTCCGGTACCCAGTTTCCGAGATCGCGTTGTAATTTTTAGTTAGCGATATCCATGCTTCTTTCTTGGCCTCCACAGAAGTCCCATCCGTCTTTTTATTATCAATTATAGGCAAAAATTCTTTGGCCACCTCGATAAGGAGCAGCTTTTCCCTTTCGGAATTTTTTTACTTCGTTTCATAGGCTCCATTACAAGTAATAACAAAAGATAGTTGCAAGTTAAAAGACCACGGCGCGCACAATTTCAAACAAACGCCAAATGTAGTATTTCAAACAAGGTTGACATTCGATATTTCTTTTTAAATTATTTGACATTAGAACACATTAGAACAGCCACTCGGATATAATGAATTATCTTAAATAATACGTACAAAACTTTTCATATTATGAAAGATACGAATATAATCGTAAATAATTTTTAAAATATTAGGTTTTAAAGCCAAAATAAAGTCTTAAACTAATTTCAAAATCATTTGTATAAAAACTGCCACCTAGCGGATACATAAGGAACCAGTTATCGATTCCATAGCTATCGAATGGTCGATTGTGTACTCAGAAACCCACTGGCAGTTAGACGACAGTTATCGAATCCATAACTTTATTGAACCAATAGCTATTGATAAGTTAACTCGAAACCTCAGAAACCGGGCATAAGTCATTTACATTATAGGTTTTTGAAACACATAGATATTATTTCTAAAACGCCACTAACAGTAGTAAAAATTGACAACCTATGGATCTTACTCGAATGTAATTATTCTGAAATACTGCCAAGACAATATGTACATAAATTTTATGGGTTATTATTTTTTATATTGAGAATTTTCCAATAACCCCAAAGAACAAATATGAAACTTTGCAACTACAGTCGGTCCATTTGTCTACGTAAAAGTTTTAGCGTTTCTGTTCCCGAAATGCTGCAACATAGAATTGCCAAAAACATTTTCCATTTTATTCTTATAAATACAAACTTTTCGAGTTAAATTTAATATTAACAAAAAGTTGGCCTCTAGTTTGCAATTCAGAAATCCCATTCGCCTACTCAATGTATTTGTATTAATAAATGCAAGTATAAAACAGTATGCTGAATTTCCATGGTTTCATGACACTTATTCCGTGGTTTCAAAAAACTAACTTATTTTTATAACTTGAACGTTTGAACTTTGTACATATTATAATTAGAAGTTGTCGAGACCTTAAACCTGGAGACGTCCAGTTTTAGGGCGAATCACTTGTTAGCAGTGATGTGTAGCACGCTTTGTATAACAAATCCCGGAAAACTGCATAATGACGACCGTTAAAGTATTTACGTAAATTAGTATTAAAAGTGTACAGTTTTTAGTATTTAGTGGTTCTATAGATTTGGAGAAACACAAAAGTGATTTGTCACTGTAAAATAAATACCTAACACCTTCACCCATCCCTCTATTAGCACTTAGAGCTATTTATTATATATAATCTTTCTATAATCAGCGCTCGAAATAATGTTTCGGCGCTTAAAATGCTTTCAGAACGAATTGCGGATATTTTGATAAAATTTACTTATAATGAATTTTCAGTCTCAGCCCAGTGCAATTCTTATATCAACGAATGGATCTTGTTGGAAAATGTTTTATCATGCATGTTCCTGCGGTAAAAGGCTTCCCACAAAAAACTTCAAAACAAAAGAGGACATTACGCTTTCAGCAATGCGACATTTAACAACATTATTAAATTAATATTGTAATAAAACGACCAAAAAATTTAATAACATTTTTCTAATTTCGCGAGGATTTTTCTTAATATAAACTTTGGCCGTTCAAAAAATGGCCGTTAGCACCGATGTCACGTACGAACTTTATGTCCACGATGTATTAAACGCGAGTAAGCTCTTACGGCTATGCCTGCGAACATTAGCGCATTAAGTTTAGGACGTCTGCAAAATTCAGGTAAATAAACTCGACACCTGCAGCAAAAGGTCCTTTACCTCCAAATATATTTTACTTTGCTTAAACAACTTGTACTGTGAATGCTGAAAATCTATGCAGAACTACTCTGCTAGCTATCATTAAGTCCATTTGTTTTTGTACAAAAGGCCTCTGTTAGAAATAACAGATTAATGACACATCATTTTATCTTAAAATCTTGAAATTAACAAAAGGACAGATATAATAGTCATTAAATACTATCACGTATTAAGAGATGCCAAGAGAAATAATTACAAGTCGTGGCTAGAAAAATAAGCTTTTTAAAGTTGGTATGTATTTTTTAAAAACGCTAAATATGTACATATACGCGCACAGAGTTACGGTGTTAGCTGCAGACCGAGAGGAATCTACGCAATCAGTGGTATGTCTTTTATGAATAGATATGACCATCATCTACCACTGTTCAATTGATTTGTATGTACAAAAAATAAATGGGAAGCATTTTTAGTAATAAGAGGCATCGTTTACAAGAGTTGACGCTCTATTAAACGTTTGACATTTGTCAGAAATATTTAACGTTTAACTTGAATTTTCAAGGTCTCAAAATATTTCCTCGGTCAACCTTAGATATGGATGAATGTTAAGAGTGGAATATATAGGTGTCTTAAAGCTCATACGCAAAGATGAAACTAAAACGACCGTACATTAAAGTGGTCGCTGATCACGACTGTTACATAGAATATGTTTCGATTGTCTTCACCGATGAACTTATAAGCACATGTGCATTGGCAAAGTCAGCGGTCTTCGCACAAAATCGTAATGATTAGACATTTTAGCGTTGTCGCAATATTTGAAACATTTAATACATAAAGAATTTATTTTTAAGACATTTCAATATTCCTTTTCTTTAGCATGTATTTACTCATTATAAATCCAATTCTGCCCCAAGTGTTCATATCGCTTTTGATTAAGTATGCGGTGACAACGTAAGCATGCCTAATCAACAATGTTTATAACTCACTCGGTTCTCTCTGCCCCGTTAGTCGAGCCGTTGCAAGCGCGACTGCCGATCGCGAAGTCCTGGGTTCAAATCCCGGGTCGGGTACTATTGGATTTTTCTAATTTAAAATTTCTAGTAGTGACTCGGAGTCTGAATCAGTGCCCGGTGTATGGCAATAGGCTCACCATCTATTCCATAGGACTTAAGCGTAACTGCTGAAGCGTGGGGGTTGTAGTCCATCCCTCTGCCTACTCCTTCGGGGATTACCTACATGCGTGATGTTACATTTTTTACGTTCTCTTTACACTCCCCTTAAGGAACGCAGTTTGACGATGTAATAATAGTGATGTTAACAATATCCTCGTATTGCAATTTATTTTGTCTTTAGATACGGTTGGATGTGTAAGATTTTGAAGTACTTACTTATACGTATACTTTTTGTATGCTGGCAATACGTTCGCCGTCATCACGTTCACCGTCATAGTATCACCGTTTTAAACACTGCTGCCGGACAACAGTCACACATTACAATTTGATACAATACCTTTGTAATTGTTTCATTTACAAAATAATAATATTTATATAATAAATCGGATTTACCAGGTTCACCTTAAGCAGTATTAATATAAAGTTGGATTATTTTGTAATATAAAATTTGCTCTGAAATTAGAAGCTGCAAATTTTACTTACTCCGTGATCACGTTTTAAATATGTCAGGAATAAAAAGGAAACCATTTTCTATGTCAAAGCTTGTTGGAAAATTACAATTAAAATTGTTGAAATATTTTGTAGAATTACATTTAGGTACCTACCTGTTTTTTAAGTAGCGGTAATGATAAAAAGCCTCTTAGTATGATAATCTGAAGACTGAGGTAATGCGATGGCGCCAAACTGTAAAGTGTAGCCTTAAACTTTAACAACAAAAGTCTGATTAAACAAATTCTCGGGGTTTTGATAACTTTAAAAACACGTAATTAAAAGAATTTAGACCTTTTTTTATACTATACGGTGTCATTATGTCAAACTGTGGTAAAATGGTAAACGGTAATCGTTCTCGATTTAAAACCGAATACTTTTCATTAAAATGACATATCAGGTATGACATTGCCATCTTATACTTAACTAGTATACTACTAGACCTCTCATATTCTTGATGGTTATGTAATTTTATACCAGATGGAGTTGATTCCGATAATAAGAAATTGCGTAATATCGAAATACTGTTCTTCAGAGTCCTCTGTGTTATGTTGATAATGTGCTAGTCTCATAGAGGGCGCTAGTAACCTCATCAGTATAAATTACAAGCAATATCAGATGGCGCTTAATCCGCTTATTAATAAATGAAATATGAACTATATTTATTATATTAATCTTTATGTAAATTCACAACAGTCAATGAACAGACTTACAAAATATAATAATTTCTAAATGTTATTCTTTTTAATTTTGTCTTATCTGCATCTAGTCTATGGTTAGCAAAAAGAAAAACACGAATTTAGCTCTATGGATTTATATTTGTGTCGGACAGAAATACGTCGAGTTACGCCGGTGTACAATTTATTTCAATTAACATGAGTAAGCTCGCTAGACACGCTGCGTCTTATCGCTTTGTGCAGAGAAATAATTGAACTTCATTTCTCACGTTTCGAAGCGTCGCTTATTCAGTGCCGTGTCTCGAATAATGGTTTGGGATGAACCGATAGTGACGTCTAGTCTAACAACCTTGGTTATGGTTATGAGAAATAGTGTATTTTGAAAATATATCCTAGTGTTTTCTACCGGAAAACGTCTGTGCGATATAATCGGACTGTGTGGTGGTTGTTTGCGTTGCTGGTGTCTATTATTTGGAATAATGTCGAGTGGGAGAAGTATAGACAAGGAGCGGAAATCGCCGAGAGAAAGCGGGGAAGATTCTGAAGATGAGAGTGAAATCCTGGAGGAGAGCCCCTGCGGTCGCTGGCTGAAACGACGTGAAGAGGTGCGTTGATGAGTTACTTTGACTTATATCCCGATATTTACAATTTCTTTAGATTGTAGACCAGAACAGAATGTCAGCTGATTCACAAGGTTAGCCTATAGTTCATCTGCGACGTAGTGCGAACTATATTTACATCTGGATTTAATTTCAAATGTGTTTTGTCACAAATATTCTGCTATTTACCAAACTTTGATTCTATCACGCTTTGATACTATTGTTTGACGCTTATTTTTCTATAAAATCTCAATATAATATTTCTATAACATCTCAATAAAAAAAAAATGATCACCAAAATAAATCAACGATAAGAAATAGAAAACTGGAACAAGAAGTATTTTCAATTAGTGTTTCCTTAGAATTTCAAATCAATGATTTAGTCAGATAGAAAATAATTATATGATAATGCATGAAGACATTTTTAAATATATAACAACACTCTTACATATGTTTAAAAAATTCTTTACATTTCACTCGTAATTAGAAGTACTCATAAAGCTCGAGTTTAATTTTGATGCTGCTTTAGAAAAAAAACAGTCATCAAATTCACATATTTCCTTTTGGCATCAAATGTTTATGAGATATTCATCATCTTTAATACATACTTAAACATCAATATACCTAAATGAAAATCACCACTAATATATTAATTTGATATTCACTTGTTTACTCTGCTATTTGCAAAACTTGCATAGAATTAGAAAAAGCTATTAAGATTTATATTGGATTAGAGTCTAGATACAGCTCTGATCTGCCGTGGCTTGCTGGCAGTCGGCCAACATGTGTAGGCTAGACTGATGTGTGATATATGACAACTCCTAGGTTCCGGTTTTTACTAAAACATGGCATCAGTCTACTGAAATGTATGAAATCACTTGTGCACACATATCACTCTGATAGTATTATTAATTATATGTCTGAAGATATATTTATCACTTGGACAAATGTCCTGGGTGTGCAAAGCATGATTTTGATAAATTATTATTAAGACATTTATTCCATACAACTTAAGTACCAGTCTCTATTCAACCATCTGATATAAGACAGTAACTGCTATTTAACTTCTTCCTTCATAGTTACTATATGGTTATTGATACAGTAAAGTTTTTAATTCAATTCATACTTACAGTCTTATTTATAGGAAAAGTAATTGTTGTATGTGTATGATTTATATACATTTTGTGGAACATATTCCTTGAATGAAATATATGTAATTAAGAATCAAAAGACATTTACATGCTTTTATATAGAAATTTCTGAAATATGTTCAGGTATTAAGTATTTTTTAAACTTTTTCATTTTAATTTTTTGTCCAGTTCAATTAGGTAACTTAGCTAAATGAGTTGTGAGAGGTGGTAAAATTGTAAGTGTCTATGGATGCTGCCAATATTCCAAGTTGGACATGAGATAAAGTTTCTTTGAATACAGTGACCAATAAATAAAATATGTGGTTAATCACAAGAATAATCACTCCTTTTTCAAACTGTAACCAAAATATGTATCTTAAAATTATTCAACATGTTATTGAAAGTGATGGTCCACTATATGGAAAAGCAAATAAAACAAAAACTAATATTAACAGATAAAAATAGAAAAACTGCATTGTTGGGATTTTATAATGTTAGTGAAATTAAAGGGTCTCATTCTGAAATTATACATAATTTCATTTTTTCCTGTGAACATTTTAATAGTCAGTTTTAATTAAAATGTTTTATTATCTATGTTGGCTGAAATTAAAACTGTTTTGTACTCTGTTACATCGTTCTTGTTGTCAGGTAGACAAGTGGACATTATTTTCGTTAACAAAATTATAATAAAAATGACTTAGTCTTTCGGTAAACATTGTCTCAACATGTTCTAAATTAAAATATAATTAATAAAGATGAGTTTTCTATTACATAATTCATTAAATTAAAAATCAGATATGACTTATAAGTATTATATGTATATGCACCTGGTAAATTATGAACAATGTGTTTTAATTTTTCATTTAGATAATGTTGGTATTTTAACTTTCCCTCTGTTAACTGCTATAGTTAAATATATTTAAAGCTTTCCCTACACAGCTATTAAACAAATATTTATAAATAAATATCTATGGTCTGTTTTACTTTAAACACAATGTCAATTGAGAAAAAAAAACTAGAGAGTTTAGACTGCTGAACTTTGATCAACTATTTATGTACTATCAGTCTATAACTGTGTTACCTCAGTACCATACATCCATTCTTTCATATTTTGATATGGAAACCAAATTAATATTAACATGATTACTTTACAGTGTTGTCAAATAAAAAAATCAATCTATTAAATGAATTCTGTTATGTTATTTATTAATAATCTTGTAAATATTTTTAAACTCATTTCAAGAAACTTCTGCTTGTTCAACAAAAGAGTTCAGCTTGTAACAATTACATTACACTATCTCAAAGTGAAAGCAATTTCATGCCATGCATTAAGTATGTCTGTATATATATATAAAATTATATATATATATTAACAATCATTGATGCACAATGTGTTTACCACAAATTATCACCATCACCCAGGGTTGACTGGGAATGTTATTAATATAAATAATAAATAGTACCTATTACATAAAAATAAGTAAATAAAACTTGCTCCTTACAATAAATAATAATTAAATGTTAACACTGTCTGTCTAATTGATTAAATAACATTGAACACTTTGAATAATTGTGTGACATTACATACAACAGTGTGTTTCTTTTACACCATAGATAATGGTAATTGCCCGCTTATCAATACTGCCTCAAAACATACACTTCATGTACTTGAGTACCATACAATAGTCTCATTGACTTAGGGGTTGTTGGCTGTTTAATGACTATAGAATGTCAGTGACTCAAATAATAATTCATTGATAGTAGTAATAGATGTCAGCTATTATTTCATTGTTTCGACCACTTTGTTAACATAATGGACTCAATGTGAAAATTAACTTTTGTATGCCAATAAAAATAAAAATTGGCCTTGAGTAAGTGTTTTTGCACTTTGAACTTATTTATAACAGTTCTTTAAAATCATCACAATTTTTTCCACTGTTGAAGAAAGGGCTGCTTCCAAAATGGGAAAATTTGGGTCTACAGTCTACAAGGCTGCCCAAATCAGGTTGGCAGACATATCTAAAAGGAATTTAAATTTATGAAAATGAGATCCATCAACATTTCTAATCTCTTATGGGGCTTGAGTTTTGGTCGAATGTAGCACTAGTAATTGATGAATTTATATCTCAAGTCAGTGTATCGTCTCGTCAATACGAGGTAGTGTGTTAGCACGCTTACGCACGAGAGTTAATTAAACAGCGATCAGTGGGTTAGGAGACTTTCCCCGCGACGCGCCGGTCACTGACCGCCGATTCGGCTCTTGCGCAACCGAAAAAGAATCACTGTCGCTTTCTACTGCCGGGGTCATTCCTCATGTAGGCCGGGACCGGGTGATGGAGCACTTAGTGCTTGTGCCGTATTTACGATTTCATGTGCCGTTATCCTGCTAATTTTTATTCGGGCCGACGTCAGTGACGTCAAGGAATCGTCCTTTTGTTACGTAACGGATAAATTCTTAGTTGTATAGACGCATAATAATTCTGACAGTTATTTTATATTTCAAGTTCACCGTGATAGCTCATGATAGTTACTTATGTGGTAACAGGCTAAGCAGCCTTTTCACCCTAAAAGAGAAGGACTGATTTTCTTGTTTCAATTACCCCCAAGTAAAAATCTTAGTAAGAAATACACACTTAAGAATGCGTTGTTATGCTAAAGTCTAGTAATGTGCTTTGTATCTTCTGCATTTCTTTGATTAATGTATCCATCAAATGGGAACAGATTGTCCTGCTTTCGAATACAAGACAAACCTTGCTGTTTAACAACATCAGTAAGTTCAGATACGATAATTATATGAGTTCTGGAGGCGGTGACCTTAGATGTCCTGGTGCCGACAAAGAAGTTTTGGTTTACAGTTTTTTTTATTTATTTCCTAGACAAGTATATATAAAATAATTACGCTGCGTCTAATTAAGTAGAGTCGAGATCGTCGAAATTTTATTTTAAATACTTATTCGTAAGCATATCATCAAAAGCAAGCTCACAATGAAAGTGAAGTTAATATTGCTTCGCTTTTCACTACGCCCACGGCTTCGGTATTGTACGGTATGGTGGCGCGTATCGGTGATATGAATCAGCGGTTAATCATTCCGGCCGTTAATTCCTGAGAATCACGGACAGCTCATCGATTCTGATTGACGTACAAGGCAACGCTTACTGCGACTGCGGCCTACGAATAATGCCTGTGAATGTTTAGATACTTTCTTTGTAGCATGAAGTTTTGATGGATGTCGCACAACAGATGCCTTTAAGGCATTTCCGCATTCAAAGTCTATATTGTGTCTATAACTTGTTATTTGTTCACATATACATGTACATAATTTATGCGTTAATATTCTCTTAAATAGCCATTAAATGATTTATTAAATCCACGTCCATATCACATTGATTGCGTCTATTTCCATCGCCTCAACCGTCTATTCAAAAACGTTTAATACATAATTATCTAAATAGACAATGAATAATGACAGTGTAGTCGATGGAATAAAAAAGAGTACTTATTCCATTCGATATTTAATCGTCAACGTTTTCCTGTTAGAACAATGAAAATCAACACTTCGCGAGACAAGGTTTTTTTGACACTATTACATTCGAAGAATCACTGCGGCAACTTCCCGAAACTGGTATCTACTTACCGGCGCGATATTACCTCGAAAGATGTTGTTGACGTTGTTTGTGTGCTCTTGCCTTAACTCTTACGACCTAATATTTTCCAACTTCCAATGAGTATGAAGAAGAAGAAACGGTAAAATTGGTAACTAATTTCAATTTCAAACTCACAAAATAGACCCAAAAATAGAATAAATCCACATAATCCCTAATATTTCTTAAATAAACGATTGACCTTTGTACAAAAATCCTAATGTGAATTTGCCAACGTTCGCTTAAACGAGCTGTGTGCTTAACATTCATTACGAAGTCGAGAATGTGATGTTAAATATTTAAGTTTTCCATGAAAGAAATAAGCATCACCAGCGATTAAAAGAGAGACTACGATAGTTGTCAGATTTTTAGGAAAGGGTTATCGATCGACAAACAACCTAATGATAATTGACCGTTGACAGAAAAACAAAATACCATCCGTCAGCCGTAGAATACCTCGTCTATTCCTGGTCCGACCTCGTCCGCAAAGTATAAGCGATCCAGCTTTCGACAATTACCGGATCGTGACCTAGACGCACCCAATGTCGTATTCTTTAGTCTGCACCTCGTCGACGACGTGGACTTGGAATTTTTCCCGATGTCAAGCCGCAAATTGAATGACCTTTCCGCTGCGTTTAGTATGCAAATTATATTATGAAAGCGTGTGAACCATCGCCATTACTAAGCCCCATCGCTTCATATTATACTTCGTACCTACATTTTCACGCTTGAGGAACGGCTTTAAAACTCGATATTTTGCCTCCTTAACGTAGTCTACTTAGGTACCTGAAACATTATTTTTTAGCTCCCGCTCTAAAGCCCTGAGGCGTTTCAAACAGTCATTCTATTAACAACTAACTCTTGTTATATGTAATTTAGAGACAAATGTCACCGCGTGTTTATTATATTTTGGTTAAACTTACATGGCTTCACAGAAGGACCTGTCGGATTATGTGACTTCGGTTTACCGAGTATTCCGCTTGATTTAGTCCTATCCCGTGTCCAATATTATAAACCATTTGTATTTGTTTCATTCTGATTAACTTTCTGGATCAATGATTATATGACGGTGTTTAGTAATTTCCATCCTATCCCCTGCATTTTTATAACATTTAAGAAGTTTTAAAAGACCATTGATTTTTCATACCACTTTGAGGGGTGCGGGTGCAATGGTGTATATCGCACGCGACATCTTAACGCTGTAGGTATTGTTATTATGAAACTACGGAATGGTAATAAAATATACACAAAAAATGTTTTCTTGGTCCTGGTAGTATTTATATCTTCAGGACACTTTATTAGTAGAGTACTTAATATCAGTTGAATTGCTTGCTCATTTCCTATTTTTATTATTACTGGTGCTGAACAAAGCGAGCCGTTCTAATTCGTATACCTTTTAATTATTCATAAAACCACAACGCACCCATGCTTAGTCCGTTGTGGATGAAACAATATCATTAGATATTCGCAATAGTTCTCCCAGTGTAATGTTTATTGATGACTGCGGCGGTCTCATTTAAATATTGTGTTGTACTTGGTGTATTGTCTCCGTGGACGCTGCCGATGTTCTTGCGAGCGAGTGGTCGCCATCTATAGAAGCGAGTATCTTTAGCACCCATTTCCATGTACATTCTCCAACAAATATAACATCTAGGGAGTCTCATTTCAAATAGTTCTTTTTTTCATCCATTGTTATATCTTAGTACTGTTTTGAATGAGTATGAACACGCTTAAATAAGTTAATTCTGAACTGTTTTTCGATGTACATAATATTTATGGCATCGCTTTATATTTTGCATAAGTATTAATTGTTGAACCAAAACTCATTTTTCTTCTGTTATTTGTTTGAAATAACATCAGGGTGTGTTAAGACTCTAATATTCAACATTCCCTTTCTAACTGTCTATTAGATTTTTTCTATCTCACATCGATCGAGCGCACATGAGCTCATTCATTGTGTACAATCGTTCCATTTTTTCTAGGCATTTTTTTAATGAACACTCTATTACAATATCTATCGGAATTTTGCACTGTATTGCAAAGTATTATGGACCATAATCCAATGTATATTATGTTACACGGTAATAGCACACTTTCGTCAATGGGTCACTGGTGCGCCTAATGGCTGTATGGATTTTGTATATGAAAGTGAAGATTATTATGTGTATTTATCAGATAAATATTGAAAGAAAGTATATTTGCTATTGAACTTTTTGCTACTGTCATTGGTTTTAATAAGTGAAAGGTCTGTGGTTTCATCAGTCTCGGACTTCATGATAACAAAGGAGAATTTTAGAAATGCATTCAATGAGGAATATTTTTATGTAATTGTGCAATTTGTTTGTCGTTTTTTTAAATCTTTGGACTATTGAACACGGGCCTTCTTTCAAAATGCATAGGATTAAGGCCACAGTTCACAACGCTCTCGAATGGCAAGATGTTTAGTCTGGTGCATCAGTGCAAATTGGTGTTAATTCTTGATAACGCTTACTAAAATATGACCGATAGTTTAATCTATTAGTCGCGAAAAATATACCAAAATTGTCTATAAGACTTAATAGCAAATTAAGATAAATAAATAATAAAGGCTTTCAGTTTTTCGCTTATAACTTGAAAACTACTAAAAATTAAGAAATTTAAAACAGGTGACAAAGTTACAGATAAAAAAGACCTAATTCTCCTATCTTTATGTCGTTTATTTATTATTTGAATGTTACGTTTATCGTTAAACGCTATAGAGCTACGGTAACGGTCAGAAAACATTATTTTTAACTAATTAAAAATTTATTTAGAAATGCAAAGAAAACCATATCTAATAAAAATGTACCCATTGTTAATTATTATAGATTCTATATATGTATTTTAAACTTCACGACCGAAGAACGAGCCGCTTTCGTGAAACTTGGAAAAGTTGGCTGAAATCTCTCGTCAGCGTGTATCCGAAATTCGCGAATAAAAAAGACTATCAGACTTTCATTTAGCTGACAGTAATTGTTTTTGTGGTATGTCATTATATTTACATTAGAGACCGAAACGCGACAAATTCATTTTGCTGTCATGCGCTCGGCGCCTCGCGGCTGTGGACAGCTGACGAAGGTATAATATACGTATCTACAATGTACCGAAATAAAGTAGTTAATAGGAGATATTCCCATGGTTAGGAAGCCGACTAGCGCGCTGGAGACCACATATTCAGAATTACAGGATATCCTACACGGGGTTTAATCACACTTGTACATATATGCACATTGATAACACACGGCTCGAAACTAAAACTTGACGTTACTGGTTATAATTATATAATAA
>DWME01001422.1:0-24973 GCA_018244795.1 Parelbella ahira ahira
GAAATTCTAAATTAGAAAAATCTAATAGCACCCGACCCGGGATTTGAACCCAGGACCTCCCGATCGGCAGTCGCGCTTGCAACCACTCGACCAATGAGGCAGTCAATTATAAATATTGATTGCCTTTAAATGTTTATTTATTTAATATTCACCTACACAGAAACCGTGTATTCTTAGTACTCGTATATCCAAATACAACGCAGTATTCGTGTACTGGCAATTACTGGTGAACACGGCATGGTAAATTTTGTAACGCGATATTTTAATATTTGCGGAACTAGCAAATAGCGAATTTATTCCCGGTTCGGCAGCCCCGACGGTACATTTTCATCTTGATCACTACAGTGATAGGTTTGAGCTATTTTTAATGTAGCGTTGCAGTCGTCTAGTCATTGTTACTACAGTTAAAAACTATTTACGGGCTAATTTAATTGACGACAACCCTTGGTGCGAAGAAGCTTGTGTCAAACTAATATACTATACCTAATCAGCTGATCGACTTTTGTTTTTTGTTATTTCTATCACGCTTACACGAACTCTTTCGATGTTTTCTGTTACACCCGCGTTTAACTCTTATGATTGAAATCTAAATTAATGTGATTCCACCAATCTTTTACATGAAAGCGTTTTAAAACATTCTGTATATTGAAAGAAACTTGCAGAAAGTATAAGATTCCTTGTAAGGATGCGTTTTTCATTCAACTGCTAAAAGGAAATAGAGATGAAAGATAGTGTACATTTTATTAAGGTATCTGTGCCGATGAAGTTTCTAGTCACACGTAGCTATACACTAGCCGTCGTATATTATTGGGGTTGAGTTATTTCAGTACGGTATTTCCAGGTACGGGTAAGCCCATTTAGATGAACCCTTGACTCACTAAATTCAACTCGAAGTAACCATAGTAACGCGCTATTCAAATTTGGAATCTGTATTTACTCTCAACATATTGTTAAACAATATGGTTAGAAAAGTATTGGTTAATTTCTATTTTTATTTCTAATAATAATTCGTATGAATTCCGACTAGTTTTGGACCTATACGTGGTATTTATGATGATGTATAAAACAATTTAGCCATGGACACCAAAGGCCCAATGAGTGAGCCCGTGAGTAAGAAATTTTCGCTCCGTTAATAAACATAACGCACGCTAGTTGAAAATGGTTTCCAGGTAGACGTTACTTATGAAGTTTTTGCAGATATGCAAAACCGTTATAAAGAGGGCTTTTTAATAATAATGATGTGTTATCATTTGGTTATTTTTCTCATCAACATGATGTATTATGAAACGGATTCTTTTATAAAAAAAAACTTTTAAATAAAATGAAATCCTAAGATGGAGCACACATGCCTAGAAAGAGCCTGTTACTCATGCTTTAAAGTGTTCACAACAAATTGTTAGGTGTGTGATGAACGTGTAAAGTAAGCAGGAGTAATAAAATCGACCCGCAAAGCACGGCGTTACAAAAAAAATTTTCTCACTGTTACTACATAACCAGATAAGAAACCGGATACGAGTGTCCAAGGGCTCACCTGCAGTTCACGTGCCTGCAGTGCAGACACTTCCTCGGCTAATTCAACTATTACTCATAAATATCAAGACAATATCACCCGTCGGTAAACACTGGCTGATTGTAGGCATGATAGTGCTCTTGATTATAAATCAAACGCAAGGAAATTTCCGCGTTTATGAGAAGAATGTTGGATATATGTGTTGTTATTTTTTGTCACCAACATAACACAATTGAACAGCTTGAAAAAGGACTTCAAGATAATTGCATTCTTTGTTAATCCACTTCTGGTAGAGAGAAACAGGACGCCATAAAACAGTTAAAGCTGAGAAGAATATAGTTTATTTACCTACCGATTTATTAAATTTGTTTTACTATTAGAAACAGATATGATTGAATGACCTGATAAGTGACGTAGAAGATAGTTAAACTAGTCTGTGAATCCCCACTTCCGGGTCGCCACTCAAATACGGAGATTTATCTTACGCTAGTAGTCCTTATCCGGATAAAAACTGAAGGATGACGCGGATAAAACCAGGAGTGGCCGACGAGAGGTCGAATCAATACGGTAAACTTAACTAAACCAATATTTTATTATGTAACTATATATATGCATTGGAGTATATATTATGACAAAACTATTAACATTCTAGGAATTTGATTGTGACGGTAGTTGTAAAATTTCAATACAGAAAATTTTTATTTATCACTAAAACTTACTGTTAAATATTTAACTCAAATTTGTTATAAATGTATCGTTAACATAAGTCGGTTTACGTGATAGATACGATATAAATAGTGCCTACTGCAAGTAAAGGACGGATTCTAAGAAAAATCAATTAAAATTTTTCGTAATTTTTACTGTAATTATGCACAAATCCAGAATACTTGAATCATAATAAAGTGTAAATAACATTTGTGTTAAATACAAGCTAATGTATCGAATACAGAAGAAATGATTACAATAATTTTAGGTTTATAAATGGAATTTAGTTAAAAAAAACACAGTCTCAATCAAAAACTACAAATAGATAAATTTAATAAGGAAATAACAATTTATTAATTGTCTACAACTCTGCTTACTTTGATCAAATTAGAACACTTTTACTCGATTACTTGAAACACGATACTTAGGTATAAGCGTTTAAACAGTAAAACATCTAAATAGATCAGTTAATTACTCAAACGGGCAGTGTTTCGCTTCGACCAAAGCCAAGAACCTAATGCCACTGTCATCGACTGACGTTTCTTTTGTTTTAACATTTCGATCAGTGAATAGGTTGAAACATGATGGTCGCCAGTAATATAATTATTCTTTGTTGTATATCAAAGAATATAACTAAGACAGTGCAAATTTAAAGAGGTGGAGAAACATATAAATGAGGCTCATACCATTTCCAAGCGATCTCTACTACACAACCTTTCTGTAGTAGAAGTTAAGAATAATAATAACTAAAGAAATAAAAATATCTTGGGACCACTCTGCACACCGACATACTTATTTTATAGACTCTTTTTTCTTATACCCACCCAGACACAGAAAAATTACTTGTTCTGGGTGGAAATCGAATCCGCAACACCCGGCGGTGAGGTTCATGAACCTATGGACCAACGGGCCAGTCGACCATATAACAAAAGAAAATACAATCTAACATGTAGTCTACCTGAAGAGCTGTAACGTTCCGAAGACACATATCATTTCAGCACCGTACATAGATGACCATACTATATCCATTTCAATACTTTGTCTGCCGGTAGTTTTCATACTGTAATTAATAGTTACGATTGGTCGCGCGTGATCTTCGAAGACATGCCGGTGAATAACTGCACATGAGTATTAATTGCATAAACCGGTGTCTAGTATTGCAAGTCACATTAATTATAACACTTTACAAGCTGTTTCAGTAGTATTTTAAATTTTATTGCTCTGTCAGCATTCTAGCTTCTAACGTAATAAACTTCTGTTTAGAATCTGGTTAATCTTTTTTTATTCATTACTGTCATAAAATTAAAAAACAAGTTTTTACTGCAGTGTTATTATTATACATAACGACACATCCCTAACGGAGTAGCAGATAGCACTGACGGCTAAATATAGTGTATGAAAAGAGTAATGATTGCAGGAGAAGTATATCGGCTTTGTACGAATAGAGATGTTTTTGACACTCCGTTATTTCTGCATAATCCGTATTATATTGGCGTAATGATATTTTATTCCAGCAAGCGACATCGTTATAGTATGGAATGTAACGGTTTTGTACAAAACGTGTGAAGTTCAAAGTTCAATCTCAAAAATGTCAAATGTCAAATTGTTAGATGTTTTTTTATTTAATGAGCACTAATGTAAATTTTCGTTGTGTTAATAATAAAATTCAATTCTATGGACGAATGGAAAATTCCTTGCACAATGCTGGTAGATACTTATTGCTTGTCTGTCTCATGATTAATAGGTACCTTATAATTTCGAAGAAACAGCGAAAAAACCATTATGCTATAAATTAGCACCGCTTCGTTAATTATTATGTCTGTAACGAATGGACTGACGTGACATGCAAGATGAAGCGTTGTTTGGTTAAAGTCTAATGCGTCAATTATATTGGATATATTTGTGCACCTTGTTGGTGTATTCAATTTTGCGATGAGTTGATATCACCGTTGCACTGTTATACGAGTTGCTGAGTCATAACAGTTGGTAATTATTTATTATTGTTATATGATCACGCCAGGCCCCTTACAGGGACTGCGCAGAGAATTGTCTACTAAATATTTCTATCCTCACTGACCTGACATGCTTCTTCTACATTTATCACTCTTCATAAAATGTCCCTTCAAAATTGTGCCTGAAAGATGTATTATATTTATAAACACCATCAATATACACCGCAATATGAAAGAGAGAAAATTGAACCAAAGTGACAAAACTGATACCTTTGTCATACATTTATGTTAGCTGGTTGATTTGCACATTTAACCACTTTGTATTTCATAGCTACGTATTGCCTACGGCTAGCGAGTTATTGTTAGTTAACAACGTAAAATTTTGACCACAATGTTCAAAGATTGCTATTAACATGCATCTAATCCTTTTACCGTTTTACTCTAGGGCCCAGATCTCCTGTCAGAATGAGATAAGGCTATAGTGTGCCACGCTGGCCAACTGTCTTGGCAAACTTCGCACGCCTTCAAAAACGGTACGGAGAGGTGAACAGGTTATCTGACAACGTCTTACTTCAGGGTTAAAGCGAGTGATATTTTATCTTAAAAATTTAGCATTTTTTAAAGAGGCGCACGTCAGGTTTGAACCCACAATCTTGGAGTAGAAGTTGGAATTCTCAATCACTAATTTTAGAAAAACTATAGCCACTACGTACGCGCATCATATCATAACGATGTGCTGGGATTTCCGGCTTGAAAACCCGAAAAAATCCGTTAGAGACTACTATTAATTTGTATCGAGTTCCCAATAACAAGCCACCGTGACAATAAGCATATCATCATTCTGTTCACTTCAAAGCTTAATTGTTTCGTATGTATGTGATTACAACGTACCTGCCGACGGAAATGCGTTGATGTTACAGCTCTCTACATTACACGTCTCTTTCATAACACAATTATTTAAATTAACGGTCAAAAACGATTATAAAAATAGGTTGGCTATAAGCGTTTACGTCATGCTTATTATTACTATTATTATTTGATCACTACAGTTCATTTACAGGTTAGCTAGAGAGCGCCGAGTGCTAAATATGTCGATCCGTGCCTTGTCTCTTCAGCCACAGACCGATTTTGGAAACTTCTGATTTCTACTGAGATCATACCTATGTATTTATACTGTTCTTACTGACTAAAAGTACAAAAGGAAAATCGTTGCAAGACCAGTTTTTCTTCTTTGTCACATCTCCCAACTGTTGTCTTAAAGATATTGCTTTTAACGATAACACCACATGTTGCCTGTACATTGGCTTCGCGTTTTGTCTCCTTTTGTATAATCTCATAAGTGGCATGTTATAAAGTGTTATTGTATTGTTCCCATTACGCATAACAATTGACTACAGAATTCACAGACGTTCCGCCTCAGTTAATTTTCTCAATTTAGAGACGAGAATATTTTGTATAATCGTCTAACGTCAATGTATTTTTGTCTGTTATCACTGGTTATAGAATAAATATGTCTATTTGCATATTCCTATTGTGTATAATTACGTATACTCAAACACACATATTATCAGATAATGAGGATTTCTACCAGCTACGGACCCCTTAAACTTCTGTAGCCTCTTCCAAATTTATTAGTCGTGATACATTCTTGTAAATTAAAAAAAAATCTTTGACTTGGTTTTCTTTTAGGATGTCTCGGATTTCATCTAAGTGCTTTCTTCTAGATTTATCTCTTCCAACTTTACCAATCACACTGGCCTTATCAATCTATGTTCTTTGAAATAATTAAGGATATTTTAAATTAAAAATCCAATAACTTATCGATACCTTTATAGGTAGTTTTAAAATTTCATAACTTAGCACTCTTTTCACCCCGTTAGGAGCTTGGTGTGACGATATAATAATAATAATTATTATTATGACATGTTCAAAATCAAGAAGTGCGAACACACGACTCGATGGCTACCTGTACGTGTAATCAGTGGTAATGTGTCCGCAAGTAGCACTATTGACACAATAGAGCCTTGATGGCCTCCTGCCGCCGCGTACTATCATACGGATTTAGGCAGAAAAACATGCCCAGTTTCTCAACGCTATTTTGTTGCGTATCGAGGACGACGGTGGATTATAGTGAATGAAATATCTTAAAGATTTGAATTAGAAGTGCTAAGGTATTGAACTGAACTCTTCGCTTATTTTTTACTGGTTCGGCTAAGTGTATTCAGTGCCAATTATGTCTATCTACTTGGACAGCATAGTCTATATTTTATTAGGTCTTTGCTCCACAGTTAGACACTAATGGCTGTGATGATGATAGATTTTTGCAAATTGATCCGTGACACATCAAATAAAGAAGTCTCAGTAATGACCACAGTTTTGACATCATTATTATTATGCATGAATCATTGATTTTTTGTTAATATTTTTTATTTAAATTCGTGTTGTACGAGTATGGTGATAAAGTATTCATAACTTTTGAGAACTGCACATAAAAACATGGAGTTACGATTGAACACATTATTTTTCTAGGAATTAGATAAAGCAGCTTAAGATTTGGCATTAATCAATAGAATGTCAAATTTTAATTTAAATGAATGGATCGAAATTGGTATTCATTTTTTTAAATCAAAAAACCTAAATAAAATGTTGATGTCAAGCAAACAACAAGACTATTTGAAATTTTTCAATTAAATATAGTTCGTGTCGCAGGGGTTGAAATAAACCAACAACGAAGTTATTGTACAGAAAAGCAACATTTTATATATTTATGCATTTTGATGAACATCGAATGTAAAGTCCAGGAACTGTTGAGAAGCACAGATGGTAGATTGGTACCTGATTCATGCTAAAATACCATATAATACGCCACGGATTCTCCGGCGTCTTCACGTAACAGTTACAATACTGCTCATTGTAGTCGCTATCGCGTGAAGAAGTGTCTCATACACAATGTCTTGAAATAAATTGACTTTGTATGTGCCATAAAATAAAAGAACACAATGCCAATTCGATTCGTAAATAATAAGCTATAAACGCGACAATGTAACAAAGCGACAGAATGAAAGAATGAGACGTCATAAATGTGATACGGTCATGTCCGTAATGCAAAGCACCTATGATTCCAACAGCCGTACATAAAGATTTTCCTTTTGTGTTTCTTTAAAGTAAATGTACATATTATATTTTATTTAAAGTATCCTTACAATTGTTAAATGATTTATTAATAAATTACTTGAATTAACATCCAGATAAATTGATTATTATGCATGAATGTAATTTAGAACGAAATATTGAAATTCAATCGTTTAAAAACAACCCAAATTTGATAGTAATTCATTAGATAAGATTAGGATAAAACACTAATTTTATTTATATACTATTTTCCTGACCAGTGTGTTTACTTTTCAAAAATTACTTTTTCCCTACTTAATTGCCTATATTCAATGTTTGGTTTTATTTGGTTTGAACCAGTTTAAAGATTATGTCTTAATGATATTCGGTTACGATTAACAAGATACATAATGTGAAATCTGAGAATTAAATACAAGATAAAAGGAGTTGAATTGTAACTTGGTGAAGAACAATAATTATTATAATCGGCAACGCGTGTTACCAGGGATTTTGTAATATTTGTAATCAAATAACTGCTGTGTGCTGTTAAAAACAGCAGAAATCAACTAGGCATTTGTGACAAAACGCTTCCTTCCCGCTACCTCACTCTGCGGACCAATGCCTACCGCTCTCGCCTTCGACGCGCTAGCAATTCGGTTGTCATCACAGCGAGGTACCTAGTCAACTTGTGCGGGTTACCTACGTCAGCGGGCAGTAGACGAGTGGGAAAGCACCCTGCCTGCGTTCTCCCCGCCCACCCTTTTGTCTCTGTGAATGTATATGTTAATAAACACATTCGCTTTTCAATATTAAAGATTTTGTAGTTTGTTATAATTATTGTTATTATTTTTGTCAATTCTTTGTCATTGTTAACGTAACGTAACATCAGGCCTGTAATCCCCGAAGGGGTAGGCAGAGGAGTGTAGTACACCCCCACGTTTCACCAGTTACGGTATCGTACGTAATACGCATCGGGAAAAATAGACGCTAGCAGGGAGTTGCACTTTTTTATTATAACTACGATGATAACATATTTCAACCTGACATATCTTCTACGCTCAATTGGTGTGTAGGAAAAAAGTCTCTTCTGATACATTTGTTGTTCATTGCAAACATTTTGATAACAACAATTTAATTTTTACATCTCAAAACTTAAGTTGAGAATTTTTTTCAACTTAAATTTCAAGTTGAAGATGTTTATTGAGGAACATTTGAGGCAATAATGTTTAAAATAACGTTTGATAAACCTAAATACTACAGAATAGTTATGTAACAGCCAGTTAAAATTGACCAGACGGACAATTAACCGCTAAAGTTAATTGTTATTTAATGCCTTATTCATTACTGTTATATGAATTGCCAGTTTTTTTATAAATGATTTCTCGTAATGACTTTAACAATTAATACCTGGTAATGTTGCCTACATCATCTACACAACAATATAATGCGCCCCAAATGAGAATTGAATGAGAACAACGATAGGGTAGAGTAGAAACACTATAGGATAAGGTAGGAACGACTAGTGTAATGTTAATCGTATATGTTAAGCATTGCGAATAGTTACCAGTATTAATTAACTAAGGCGTATCAAGTTAGCCAACATGCACTTGACCTGTGTAGCAGACTATGTCCTTAACTCCTTTCATTCACATAGACCTGCATCCAAGAGGAAAATGATGAAAGAGTAGATGATAGAATATATAATTGTACCACACATATTGTAGTATTATTCTTCGGTGCATTTTAACAGCTCTGCCAACTGCGACCTTCCATCGCAGACCGCGCTTCTGTGGGACGCTTGAAATCGTCGTCGAATGACGCATTTGACTCTAACACAGCATGATATGCGTGAAGCGTGTATGCACACATTAAGTGATATTCAGTAACAGGTGGGCCGGTTATTTTACGCTTCGGCCATTTGTAAATCAAACATTCACTCGCATACAAGCAGATGTAAGAACCAATGCATCGCGAAGATTTATTGCTTTCTCTTCTCGTGTGCGTGCATTGTAAACACATGCGTGCACACGTAATCATATATAGGTCTATGTGTGTATGTGTGTGAGTGTGTACGTGTGAAAAAGAGAAATAAATAGCAACAGCGGTAAAGTTCTGTAATGAGTAGGTACCCAATTGACATAATAAATTTAGTACGAACAAATCATATTGAATCTTAAAATATCGGTAAATCGAATTGCAGAGGAAAAATTTAATTTAATGTAGCAACACTTCCGAGTGTCAGGTGCCGGAAAGGCACTCCCCCGACACTGCATTGTCTCGTATGTAGCCAGCACAATAAAATGTCTTCCGGCATCATTTAAAATATTCTGAATTGCGATTTAATGTAATAAAAAAGTTTAAATCGAATTCTTTAAATTTATTATACAAATATCTCGATTGAATTATTAGTTTTATTTTTAAGATAGGCTACATTGTGTTCTGCGTCATTTGACCAAAGTTGCTTTAGAAAGATAAATGCAGAATATTAATGAAGACCAAAGATTTTAAAATGCTCAGCCCTTTTCTAATTCCACCCAGCCTTCACCTCCGACCGCCACTGTAACCGTCAGCTCAAAATAACGAACGGAAAAATATTTTTTACCGAAAATGAACAGAGATAAAAATTTTTCGCTATGTATTTACACATAGCGAATCGTATCGCGGGTTAGGTCAAATATTATAGAGTTTTTCTAATTAAAAATTCCCACTACAAACTTAGAACATTACTGATGAGCAGCGGGAGTAAGTACTACACCTCTCTGTCTACCCCATCGGACAAATTGAGGTGGGACGGTGCATTGAATTGATACGAATTTGCCCAGTGGGGCATTATTGGCAAATCTCTTCTTTGGACAGTGGACTGAAACAGGCTGATGATAAGGATGATTTGTATATAATGCAGGACAAAATAATATCTGTGTTGCTTAGATTTTTTTATCACGAAGTCAATCTAAACGTACCAAGACAGCCGAGACCGTAACCCGCTGACCCCGTGGGCGAAGGTCAGGTGGCAATTGTTTCATGTGACATTGGATGCTATCATGACGAACGAACATATATTGAGACTGATAATGATTTAATTTTTGCAAAGGATGCACTTGGCCTCACACCTCTGAGTTCCTTGTTTACTCATAGTGCATTAATTATCATCATTATTAAAACTTTAATCGTATCACTATTAAATACGGGTTTTCTCTCAGGGTGAAGGGCATAGTTTGCCAGGCTGGCCAAGTACGTCTTGGAAGATTTCACTAGTCTTAGAGAACATAATGAAAATTCTAAGTTGTCCTGCTTTCTTTCCGATATATTGATTAACCACTAAAGCCACTGATATCTAAACTTAAAAGGCATATTTGTTGTAGAAAGCTATAACTACGCTAGAATTTTAACCCAGGACTCGGTGTATATTTACATTAGTTTAAAATCTGTTCAAGACTATTTTCTCTTGTGTATATTAATACGTATTGCTCGGACCAGATTATACCAGAAGCTTCATTTAGTGAATGATTAGTCTCTTGGTGATAGTAACGTCATAGCATACCCATTTCAATGAAATTAGCGTTACGTTTAACGAAAGAAACTTCTAGTTTGTCGTGTGGTTTATTCAATAAATTCCGGACATGTCCAAGTTTATACTTACCTGCGTGGATATGGATTTATAGATTAAAGCAACTTCACGCTTTACAATAAAGCGTTGGTGGCGATATAATACCGAAAGTTAAATATCTCTGTGTGTACAGGCCTAATGTCTTGTTCATTAATTACTCACAAATCTAACGATACAGGTCAGATTGGTTACACTAATACTGTTAAATCGGTGTCTGTATGTAACATTATTTAATAGAATATAAATATGTACTTAATGTAGAGAATATCCAATAAAGACTCGTTAATAAAATTTGGCCTACCTATTAACGATAGGGCAAGTCTAATGAGTGTTGCCATCATCGCAGAACCGCATTACAATGATTTCCTAACAAAATATCCGAACTCGAGACAGTTCACAACAGTTATACACGTACAAACCTGTTCTATCCACCGAACCAATGTTATAATGGTTTGTTAACGTCATTTCTCTTTCGTTAGGATCGTCGTAAGTCAGTTGTCATGAGCAACCTTTTTAAAGTTGCTGACCAAGCTATGTATAATACTTATTAAAAAAAAAGTTACGTGCTCTACGGTCTGAGCTAGCCGCGATAAGTGTTTTATGATGATAAAATGCCCAGTTCAAGCAATCAATGTACATTATGTATTATGGAAGTACCCGTTTTACTGCTTTATTTAAGCTCACATATTCTTGTGCTGCAGATAATATTTTTATTTTATATATTTCGCGCACCATTGTAAAATTTTCTGCTCGACGAATTGTAAGTCGAGATTACGTCCGGCCCAATACTTCCTTCACCGTTGTTAGATTGCTTTTCAGTGTGTTTTTCGTATATGTCTTAGCAATTATTAGAGGCCTGTGTCCTGCAATGGACAAAGACAGGCTGGCTGGTGATGTGATTTTTTTATTTAATTTATGTACACAGTAAAAACAAAGGTGATGTGTTTGATGTATGTGAATATAGAAAAGTCACGTGAGGTCTGTAAGGATAGAGATATTCGGCATTCGGTGCTCTCTACATACTAATAAAAAATGTAGAGTCCAAGGAAAAAAACGTCACTTTTTATGTTAACGATCATCTGTGTGGTCCTAATGATTTTGCCGCGTTTTTTTGTGCGTAATAATCACGAATGTTTTTGTTGAAGTTTCTCACTTGGTCGTTTTGTGCTATGTTATATTACAAGAGATTAAAGTACAGCATCCGTGTAATTTACATCTTAAATTAGAATCATTATCTTCAATGCTAAAGTATGTATTTTGGAAAATAATTCCTCGTAATGGAATATAATGGTTCGCCTGGTAATCTATACTTGGCCACGATGCAGACTATGAGCATAACAGTTCTCATTCTGACAGGAGACTCCTATTCAACTGTGAAACGGGTAAAAGGGTTGATGGTGATGATAATAATGTTTTAATATCGATTGGAACTAAGTAATAAATAATAGTAACTATTTTGTTCTGTTTAATAAATGCTGCTTCTTAAAGCAACTGAGCAAATTAAACATCTTCTCGTTGACTATGATTAGAGAAACGAGTGTGTTAATTAGTGTTCGAGCAAAACAGTGACTGAACGGCTTTTTCTAGTTTCGGTCTAAACCAGAATTTTTTGCCGAAACTGCCCGAAAACGAATGTGCGGTCACTAGTTACTCTTAGTTATGCTTCTTTATCTCTTGTATCTAACTATATTTCGGTTAAAGCTCACAATTGCAATATTCATATCTATTTCATTATCAGCCTACTCCCACTGCTGGACATAGGCCTCTCCAATGTCACGTCACTGAGCTCGATCTTCAGCGCTTCGCATCCAACCGCTGCCAGCCACTTTGCGTATATCGTCACTCCACCTAGCTGACGGGCGTCCTACTTGTTGAATCATCATTATTCCTTTTATTGCACCACTATTGGTGACGGGTCTTCTCTCAAAATGACAAGGCTTAGAGGCTTTGGTCCATATATACATATATACGGCTTCTAGTCGTCGAGCATTTTCGAGAGCGTCGTGGAAATTTCTTAGGTATATAGCTTTTCTGATGATTTTTGTCAGACAGTATGACTAGCAGTTTCATATTTTCTGGTCTTCAGTGGACCATCGTTGTAAAAGAGTACGTTAAAAATAAGAACTAAGAATTGTCTTCTTGTATACCCTATTCTGCTGTTTGCTGCTTCTTCTACTAACTTTCTTAATAGACGCACGCCGGTTTCGGAGGTACATGCCTGAATTGAATATAATCACTACTTGACTTTATTTAAAACGATTTGAACGCGGTTTTTATATTGGATAGATGTAGTTTTAATGGATATCTAACTGCTCCGTAATACTCGCTTTAGGTATTTCATTAAAACCAAATCAGCAACGTGATTGGTAAATATTTTAACATAACATCACGCATGTATCTCATCGAAGGGGTAGGTAGGTAAATTAAATAAGTGAATAAAAAAAAATGCCAATTAACATTTTACTTCAAGTGTGTTTTCTACATTTATCACTCACTTCGTACAATTTAAACTCTTTTCTATGTTAAAGCAAATTATATTAACGGTGAGAATTTTAATACTAGTTCTATTGTTCTCAGCTTGTATCATTTATACTTTTATTTCATGTTATGTTCTTAATGTAACTTAAACAATGTACATAATTGTAAGGCGGATATGCTCAAATGTCTTTTTTTCACGTTAAACATTATTTTCTTGCTAATTTTATATTTTTTGGTTTTTCGTCTCTGCTCCTCTGTATTTATGTTTACATAATTCTCACCCTTTTGTATGGAATTATACATTACATGATGAATTAAATGAACTCAATAAGACCTGCAAGGATAACAGACACTTATTGCTCGGTGCTCGCTACTTGCCCCATAAGGGTCCTGGCGTGATGGTATGATGTTAAAACTTAAAAGCTATAATCATTGCAGATATTTTTGGATTCAATGTAATACAAGGTTTTATCTATAATATTTGTTTAAATCACGGCGACCTTCCTCTTGAATACGCTCCTTGCTGTTGTTGCGATGACATAGTAATACTAAAGAAAATGATCGCTTCGTTACATCTCCAAGTGTTTACCTACAAGCGAGGGAGTGCGGAAACGTTCATCAGACATTGGACTCCGACGCTAACTACGCAAGGTCTGCGGCTAAGTAATTAGTATTATTTAAAACAGGTATTGTAACATACCCTTCTCTCTCAAAGAACACCCGTGTCCAACAGTGGAAAGATGCAAAGGTTGATGATGATGATGACGATTATGTTTATGATCATGATCATGATTATAACGTACAAATGATATTATTACAACCGATACTATCTTAAAAGGAAGGTGCTTTATTTAAGTACCTTCTTCCGGGTACCGTCAAACATTTTGTATACTAACAGTGCATTTGATACGAATATTAAATGAACATCGAAACCTTGAAGCAATCTTGGGTTGTAAAAACACTGCGTTAGCCAATTACATACACAATAATCGTGTATAAAAATGCATAATGACATAAATGTAGTTTGTCATATAATAAAAAGAATGTATCACGAACTTGCATTTACGTGTACATGTAAGTAAATCTTACCGTAAGTTTGAGGGAGTCCCAGCATCATTTCAAGTTGCATTCGTAGCTGGTGGACGCGGCTAACAGCTCCATAGGGCCTGACCTTTCAGAAAACGGCACAAGTTCATCCGTAAACGGCCGCACACTTCCGCGTAACGACGCCTCACAATGATACATACATACACAAACGATCAACTAGCCGTCGATTTCCCTTCGCGAAAAAACGATTTTATAAACACTAGTCGATATACTTCGAGCGTGTTCGCCTCGGTGTACGCCAATCGATTTTAATACGCTGAATACCGATTGTTTTTACTGCGTTTTACCGATTTTTACGGGCGCCGATAACCGAGCGCGTCTCGCGCACGTGTTGCCGCCGCGGTGCAACCGGTCGCAATAAATGAAGACGTGCCGAGTGCTGTTGCGTTCTTGCGTTCCCAAGAAAAAGCAGCATTAACACCGGTACCGTTGACCCGCTCGTTCCGAATCCATCACAGTTCAAATTGTACACTATTAATAGAGCGATCACTAAAATAGATCATTATGAATGTCGCCCGGCATGTTGTACGTAACAATGGGACAATAGGTTAAGCGTTCGTTTATTGTTTGAGTATTAATCACCGACTTTAATGACGTAGGCGTTTATAATATTAATTTAATAATATCCAACTGAAAGTAATATTCAATTTAACAATAGCGAACATGCGATAAAAAAATCATGCATTCTGTGTTCTACTTGTAATAAATTTAAAGATCACGTGTATTTCTGTAGATAGTGTTCTGTAGAGTGTTAAAAAGTTGTTTTATGTAAAGAACTATTAGCGTGTCTCATTTTCGTAACTTGTTTAAACGTGTGTCGATAACATATTTAAGTTTGCTTGCCTAAGTAGTTGGTTTGTTTCAGAAGCATCTATGGGTTAGTAGATACTCAAGTGAACTCCGCAATCAACATATTATGTACATATTTATACAACTTTATTTACTCTTGGAATTCAGCTAATTGCAGTTAATTGTTCGTAGTCCTAATATTTATTGCGAGTTCATCGCGGATCTTGCATAAGTACGCTAATTTCTCATCTCAACTACTTATACAGGTACATTGTTAAAACATTTTTATATTTAATTAAAATAGCATTTTTATATGATGGCTTTATATAGAAATACGATTTTATTGACGTCGAATACTGGCTAATGAGAGTCGGAAGTCTCCAAAACGTGCGTGTGTTTATCAAGGGAGTAATGCATGTAGAAGGACATCACGTCAGTAAGGATAGAGCTATTCGGCATTGGATGGTACCGCCTAAATTACCTCGCAAGATGGCATTTTCATATTTCTAGACTCGAAGAGTGTAAAGGGAAATTTTGGCGTAAAGGCACTGAATACAGCATTACACGTAGTTTTCTTTTGTCTATTGATTGGTATATTCACATTGGCATAATTAAAAAAAAACGTTTGTTACCGCCGCTAATCTGACTGAAATGATAATACCTCTCGTAAAAATGGACTAAAGTCTAGGGATTTTTTTCACAGAAAGCATTTAAATAACTCCGAAGAGTAAGAAGTTGCAACTTACGTTTTGTGCAATAATCGCTCAAACGATTAAGAATGGTGAAATGTGTCAGCCACCTACGTGATCAAATAATGTAATATTTATTTTTAATGTAACATTACGTAACGCACTATATTCCCTTGGTGTAATGTAAAGAACTGACATACATTACGACTCATTATTACGTCGCAGTTAGCTATATGATTGTTTTCATAACGACAAATTTATTGTAATTAGAAATTATAACTGGCAATCCGTATAAATATTCCATTTTTATATCCTGTGTGTTTACAGTGTATATGCCCTATTCCATTGCGTGATATATAACCTAATTTATGAATCGGGTAGTGTGCCAACTCTGCCTATCCCTTCAGAGAAATAAAAGCGTGATATCATGTTATGTTTGTGAATTTAAATTTCGTGTAATTCGTTTGGAATAAAAATAAATGATTTTGTGTATTTATCATTCATCGCCTATCGGGTAGAACATTGAAAAATTACCAAATTACTTAATAAAACATAAAATAACGGCTAATTATAAACACGGACGCATACACGCACAAGCGCACACGCCCGCACGCACACACTCTCGCAGACACGCACACATGAACGCGTGCACGCACACACGCACGCACAAGAATGACAGTAATAGAATTATCTAATAAAACACCTCGGGTTAATATCCTAAAAGGACATAATGATGAAAACACACTGAAATGTGCCATTGCAATACCGCGTCAGAGTCAATAAAACATAACCAGCCAAGACTACAAGTAGGTTACTTTTATTACGATTTCAGTAGACAATAGGAACAATAATTTTTCTTTTGTTTTTGTTCTCTGCAAAGTTATCCTTGTGATTATATAACTGCTAAATGTAGTCTGCTGGTTTGTTGGATCTGTTGGTCCAGTGGTTAAAGATCGTGACTGCGGAGCCAAGGGTCGTGGGTTCGATTCCCATTCACACAAATATTATGTGATACACATAAATATTTATGGTATCTGTAATCTGGGTATGAAAACATATTTATGCAAGTAAACTTTTTTTTTATTCGTGTTGGGGGAGAGAGAATTCTGTCCCCGAGCTCCATATCTGGATACTATAGATACCATAGGGTGTCATAAGAGGAAACTAAACCGGGCGCTGGAAGATCGAGGTATAGCACATCCTGTGAGCTGACGGGCATCAGCGTAGGTAATACGAGAAGCCGTGCTCTGCAATCTCCAATGCCTAATGCCAGCATGGGGATTATTGGCAAATAACGTTAATGATTATAATTATTATAATTTTTTTATATGTACCTATGTATTTAATTCAACAGCTGTCTGTTTACCGTGACACGGACTGAAAGGTCTTGTGCGTAGTGTGGTCAGTTACATGTTCTGCTTAGTGGTAAATATTCATTGTTGTATACGAATACATATAAAAAGGCCTTCAGTTCAGAACCCGGCTTGAACCCAAACCCTAATTCGTCAACTCTGTTCAATATTTCCGAGAGCAGCTTTAATTTCTTACAATATTTAAAAACAGCACTCCGTGCGTACCTACTCGACTACCTACGGTTTGAATGTTGTCAACCGCGGAACGAATTAAAATGTACGAATTCACTCAACGAATGAATGAACTCTTCCTATTGAACTGTTCCGAACAATCATTATTAAATTCAATTGGCATCCATATCGATCGAATGTACAGATAACAATCAACCTTATTACAACAGCAATAAGTATGATTAGATGTTGATATTTGATTGTATGCGAAACCAATGTTATTAGGAGTGCTGAATATGTGACGAACACTTAATCGAGTATCCAAGATGGTGGTCATTTGCACGCACCTCATGTATTAGGCATTCGCCTTAATTGCAATGACCTAGACCTACAAAGCAGTCGTTAGACGCAAGGTGTAGTTTCGTAGAAAACTTGCAACAAGTATTTCGTAGAAAATTGTCTGATACTTCAATAAAATCTATGTTCATAATGAATATTGTAAACGATCAGTGAATGTTGTTCAAATTAATTATGCTTTTTTTATTCGTACCATAATTTTTTGTTTCTTTCATTCGTTTGTACTTTATTATTTCGTAAGATGTAGACACAATGCCTATCGTCCCGTAATGTCTGTGTTATAACGCAGGCGCTACCTAGATTCGATCTGATGGCCGTGTGAGAATTTGTCTCAGGATGTTTACTTATTATTGAGACATGATGTAGAGTTAGTCTTTTCCACATTGGTAGTCAATTTGCTGATTTATTCGTTATAAACATTTAGTTCTGTTTAGACAATAAATACGGATTTTTATGGGATGTTTTGATAACTTGACACAAAATGTCCAATATTTTCCACTGCTACATCTATAGCGTAAAAAACGACTAACTATTACATTCAAATATCAAGACTTCTCGGCCACCTCTCTATCGGTAATGTTAATGAGACAATTCTTCTGTTCAATACCTTTAATAAACGATCCAATAATTCTATCTGACACGCTCTTATAACTGCTTGTTAGGAAATGAGCAGAGCAGTTAACTGACAAAGATTCAACTGAATATGGTCCTTTTGTTCCGATGATACGATTTAAATTAGCTTGTATGTCTGCGAAGCTCTATTCGCCCTCGTCTCGTACCGCTAGTGGGTATAAAAATCAGAATTACAACATTACAAATTTTTGGCGTAGGAGTTTCCGCTCGATAGAGTCTTTAAATATACATACAATTTTTCCATTGATTGGCTACATCTGGAGTGCTTTTATAACATTAGTGACTTTGCTATTTTGTTTGTGTATTTTTTTGTTATTACTAGATTCTTAATTGGGATGATGATGTCAGGAAACTAAGTGGAGACCAACAACCAACACTTGAGTATAAAAGGTAATATTTCATGCGATCAGTAAAATGTTATCTTAAGTAGGTATAAATGTTCACTGATTGCCTAGATTTTAGTCACATTCCTAAACTGAAAACATTAATTTCCAGAAAAAGCTTGTATTTCTTATATAGCAAATTCAAGAAGCAGTGCTGAGACGATCGTATTGTCCATGCATACAATTTGAAAATGAAATAGAGTCCCATGTACACCCAGGGTCGGGAGCAATTATGTGAAAAAGCGATAAATAGCAATCCTCCTAAAATAGCTAGAATTGTAATTCCGTTTTGTAACAAAGAGATTCCAGCGGCGAGAAACATGAACACTGGAGGTTTGTTCCACAAATAGGGAACTCGATTTAAATGGAAGCGGTAGCATCAAGGACGTATTGATTTTACCAAGAATATTGAGGCACAGTTTATGGTTAAAAAAGAAGTTAAAAACAAGTTAACGATTAATTTAAATATACCAACTTTAAATAAATAAAAAAATATTTTGTAGGTAACATCTTTCAAAAGTTAGTATTCAGAAAACCACCAATTATAAACTTAGCATCAAGCTTGTTAAAAAAGTCGATAGTTAAATGTAGTAACAAGTGGAAAGAATTGTTGAAAAGCATCGTCATGTTGTTAGTACAATAAACATTGTTAGTAATTCCGAGCCCCTCCTTCCGGATACTTGACACGGTCCCCACGTACAATATGCAGACATCACTGAACGTTTTGTACTCGTAAATACAGTTTTAATTTTCAAACACATCATTCTGGCTAGTAATTGACATTTTAATGAAGTTCTTTGTTTCCCGGCCTTTTTTTAAATTTTGTGTTTCGATAGTGCTACTGCTGGATACGTGTCTACCATGTCTACCATGCTGATCAAATGCAGATAGACAGACTTCGGACGTCGCACGGAGAACATGTTTTTAGCCTCACGTTGGACTTACCGAGTAATTAATAGGCCTGATCGCGCCCGGCCAACAAATATCTAGTGTAACTTGAACACTAATTAACATGCTCGGCCATATAAGTATAAACTCAACTTACGTTGGAGATATATATCTACATAATATACGTTCAAAACCATTTTTTAACTTTGTACTTATATAAACCTTAAGTCATCATACTTTTACAGATTGTAACCAAAGTTGCAATCTAATCGACGAAACAGTAATTTTTATTCCAATAAAAGTGATCATATTCGTTAAATTAACATATTCTTTTAATTCTTGCTGTGAAAATTTCAAAAATTGGAAAATTATTGCTTTCATCAGTTTTTAAAATTGAATTTTCACTAGCTCTCCACGTTTTGACGTCCTCGGAAGTTACTCGGACTATTTTTACAGTGATGTGCGCGTGCCTGTATATATGTAAACCTTTCATAACTGATCTGAAAGGGTGACCTATCGTAATGTTACCGTAAAAATCTTGTATATCGTTAAGATAAACTAAAAAAAAAATGTTTTTTGAAGTAACTTTTGTATGCTTCGAAGGACCCATTCCAAAAACAGCTTTTAATTTCAGAAAACTGCATCAAACGTCACCAACTTCATCGAAATCGATTCAGTCGTTCTAGAGACAAACTGACCGATTTTATACAGATGGCCTTTTCTTATCCTAAAAAACTGTCTTAAAAACACATTAATATTTTTTTAATCGATTCTAAATTTAATTATTATCAAATCGGTTCAATTGCGCTAACAAGCCCTCTAATAGTAGTTTTCATAAGTACCTACATACATTGACCGGTTAGAGTTTTATTATTAGTACAGAATACAAATATACAATTTCTTTAACTTGCTGTTGTAAAAATCTTAAAACAATGTCACGAATAGATTAAATTACGAAACCCATGCTAATATTATAAATGCGAAAGTGTGTCTGTCTGGTGCCTCTTCACGCTTAAACCGCGGAACCGATGTAGATCAAAGGTACAGAGATATTTTGAAATACGGATACCTTTTATTGCGAAATAAAGGGTTAAAGGGATTGAAAAAGGGGATGAACGTTTCTATAGGAATCCGTGAGCATCGAAAATAAATCAATGAAACTTCGTGTTTGAGCACTTAATAAGAAGTAAATAAGTATTTGTTCAAAATGCTGCCCGAAGCAAAAATATTCCACGCAATTAATTCGCGAGCAAAAGCCAGTTTATTATAACAATAAATTATAGAGCCTAAAGTGTATGTCATTCATAAATTCAACGTTGCAACGGGGTCTCGCTGCCGGCAATTCTAAATTGAACGAGTCAACAATGAGTGAACTAAGAGACCGAGAGTGACTTACTCGGTTCATTTCTATCGGCCGCGCCGGCTGGCATGGCGTCTCTCGACAGAGCGAAGGCCAGATTTATTAACTCAAGTTGGATTCACTTTCATATATGATATAGTGAGCATTTAGGAGTAAGATGGTGAAAGTGAAAAAACTTTAGATATGACCTGTAAATGTTAGGAGATAGTTATTAAAACAGAAATGCGAGTTACTTCTCACTTAATAATTACGAGTTTAATTGAGAGTTAAAAACTTTCTTTATGTTAATTTAATATAATTGAACAGAAATTAAATGCTAATTAATTAATCAGTTAATTATGTTATATAACTTAGTTATTTATAGATAGACAATAGTTGTGGTCTCTGTTATTATTGACATAACTTAAAATTTATGTTCACCCGTGGATTAGTAAAAGTTTTAAAATTTTTCATAGATGATGTCTATTTTACTGATACATGTATGTATTTCAATTACAAATAAATATTTATATTTGTTACAGAAATCATGGCAATGACAAACGAAACGAGCTGTGTAAGCCAATATTTTGAAAATGAAGAAAACTACCTCACATTAAGTTGTGATAATGTATTTAAGGCGTCTATAGGGACATCCCCAAATTCGTCTCAAGATTTAAGTCAAAGTTCGATAGCATCAACAGTCGACTTGTTGAACCTGTCCCAGCTGGATATCGAAGAACCAGAACCACTGCAAATTGACCCATTCTATAACATAACACCCCGTTCAATGCCCGTCTCCCCGCATTACGTGATTGAGGAAGAGTTTTCATCAAACCCCTGGGCGATGTTAATAGCAACGATTTTTCTAACGAAGACATCTGGCAGAACAGCCAGGCCCTACATGAAGGAATTTTTCAATGACTACCCAACACCCTACCACGTTTTAAACGATACGCCGACCGGCCTAGAGTATTATTTTGAAAATTTAGGCCTCAAAAAGCGGGGTCATATGATTTGGAAACTGAGCTATCAGTTTGTCGCTTCAAAATGGCGTCGGGCGAGCGACTTGTGCGGTATCGGGAAGTACGGCGAGGACGCATATAGGATATTTTGCTTGGGTCATACTGATTTGGACCCTGCAGACAGGTACTTAAGATTGTATTTAGATTGGTTGCGGTACAAAACGGACTTTCTGGAAAACAACGGTGTGATTGACAGTGAATATGTTATAAACGATCCTGTTGTAAAGTATTATAGAATCACTTTGAGGAACGGAGATTAGTATTAGGGAATATATGAATGTAAAACTTTTATATCATTGACATGTTAAATTATATTGTTTTTAATAATATTATTAATACTATTTAGGAGAGATTACGGGTTCAGTTCTAAGAGCGAAAAAAAAACATTTTTTATTTTGTGATTTGTTCTATTAATTTGTATGCATTTATCTGTCTGTCTCTACTCTACTAAAGGTTGCAAGTAGTCTTTGTCAATTCCGCTAGGAATTATACAATAATTATATTCAACGTACGCTGTCCGTTTCCGTTTGGCTCCAACAACTTGTGTGTGAAATGTTCGCTTATTATTATTGTATCATTTCGCCACGACCTCTATGGGTAGGTAGAGAGCACCGAATGCGAAATAACTCTATCCTTATACATCTCAGATGGCTCTTCTCTATTCGAATAATGATATGTAATTTTGCAATACAAATAAAATATCAATAGGTATTATTATTGTGTTGTACAAGAACATCGCATTGGTAGTAATAGACCGGTATTTACTTGGGAGTTGAGTATAAATCAACAATACATCGAACGAGCTCCCAAATTGGGCGACATATTTATATGCTCCAATTCCCCTGGGCTTCCGAACGTTGTATAGAGGCGCACACGGTAACAAATCTAACAACAAGTAATGGTACATCGTAATAAATAATAAGGTGTTCGAGTATTAATATATGGATTAGTGGTAAACTTATTTATTTATTTATCATTGAGTAATATTTTACCGTAAGGAGGTTATAGGGTGGAGGGGGCTGCAGGGTTTAATACCTAATGTCATTCATTCCCAGTCAGCCATGTCTGGTAGAGAGAACGTGTGGTAGATCCACACTTCACCGTAGTAATATAATTATGTGGGTGAGTATGGATCTGGTCAACTGAAATGGTACGGCTTATTGACATTCATGATGGTTACTGCCTTGTTGATCGAGCGGGTGTGCACGTGCTATTCATAGAGAGCTCCTGGGTTCGATCTCCGGGTCCGGTACTGTTGGACTTTTCTAACTTGTAATTCGTAGCTCAGAGTGCTATATTTGTGCCCGGTATATAGAAATAGCTGATCACTTTGTTCCATGATGAGACGTAGAACGTAACTTGAGAAACGCGGGTGTGTACTACACTTCTGTGTCTACCTCTACAGGGATTACGGACGTGATCTTAGGTATTGTATGGTAAAAATGTTATGGATTACAAAAATAAGTTTCTGTGATTGTGAATCTCAATTTTATATTTTCTGTAGCCAGGAAAGAATCTACGGCTCACGCAGCTGGCCAGTTGAAAACTCAAATTAAGACCTAATTTTGATTAATATATAATAAAGATTAATTTGTGTGTTCTTCTGTACTTCGAGATATTTCTTTACCATTCACAGTTACAGAGTTAATTTGTAAATTCTGAGTGAAATACATCGACAAAAGTTTTCAATCCTATAAATATATAACCGTTATTCATAATTTATTATAACATAATACATACATACCTTTTATACATATTTAGAAGTAAATGTGATATTTTTTATGTATATCGACAAATTTCAATTATAATTAAATTAATTGTAATTCCTAGTCACATAAAATATTATTATTCTGTATTGTAATTGTGAAGTATTTAAGTTTTTTTGTTTTTAATAAATGTGTACAATTTAAATACCAGACATTGTGTGTGTAAAATATATTTCGTTTTAAAATTTTGGTATTTTAAATTATGGTTTTATCTGTGAAATTTGTATGATGTGATCTAATTATGTCGGTCGCGTGATAAGATTGATTTTATTGTATCACTAAGCGTGGGTCAGCATAGCCTCAGACATTGTAGACTTCTGTGGTATTGTTATCATCCTGAGAAGAGATTTGTGTCCTACCATGGATTGATAAAAGGAGTGATAAAAATTATAAAGAGATATATCATGATGATAGCAACATTGCGCCTGCAATAATTTTCATACACAATGTGTGAATAAGTTTTTGTTAAGTAAACAAAAATGTCTAGGCGTCATTCATTTCTAGAAGTTTTTTAGTAGTCTTATTACATTATGGTATCCTGCTTATGGAACTCTTGGGTGATTTTTCTTCTAATGTTCTAGCTTTTTACTTGTCATAGTTTTGACAGAGCGCCATAAATTTGGCGCCAATATCCCTCGAAAACGCACATTATATTACAAGTCAAATAGAACTGTGACTAGCATTGGCTTGTATAAGTATAAAATTGGCGAACGCTAGATATTTTTTTAATATGTAAATAATACCATGAAAGGTCTTATTATGCTGTTTTTATACAATGTTATTAAAGTTATTAATGATTCTGCACACTTCTCCATAAGGCACAGTTCTCCATAATGTTCTCTGGAGCGATGAAGTCTACAGATCTGCACTTGGCTAGCTTAGCAGACTGTTTTTCTTAAGTTTTAATATTAAGGTGACCCTTAATCATAAAACTTGAGGAAAACCTCCAAAAATTACTATTAGGTATAAATTTCCCTAAGTTAATAAAGATAATTGAATTATTTCTTTATTCAAAGTACAAATGCAGACGCCCATTGGGAGTGACTGAAATAGCCTTTGGCACATGTAACATAACGGAACATCAGTGAACGTATTCAAATGATGTTCGTAATTA
>DWME01001423.1:0-24967 GCA_018244795.1 Parelbella ahira ahira
ATCGATTTTTATCGTACATCGATACTTTTGATTCGATGTTAACATCGATGTCAACATCGATGTTTTCTTAATATCGACCATCCCTATTTTGAAGTAAACCAATTGTAAGCCTAGAAAATTTTCAAACATATCGTCCAGTGGATCGTTGAGAGTTTTTGATGACAGTGACAATCAATGGAAATAAAGCAAAAATATTTTACAATCATGCAGCCAAAAAGAAATTGCTTTGTTTATATATTATTTTATATTTGATAGGGATATTTTATGTGTCAAATATTAAAGATACTCTTGTGCGAATACAATTCAACATATAGAATTATAATTTTACCTTCGTTAACCGCACATTTCATTTTACGTTACCGAATGAAAGGTAAATAGTTATTGTCAATGCTTGGAATGGATCATAACCTTTCAGAGTATCAGCTGAAATACGACTGTTTGTATTAAATTAAAATTTAATAATGGGCTAATTTAATTTACTGTATTACCATAGCTTGCTCCTGAGATAATTAAAGATACCTTTAAATTGCGACACAGCAATGGACGAAGATAAGTTTGCTTTAGTAGAAAAAATTATAAAAGATGTCCATAATGTTATGTCGAAAATCGCTGAGTTGTAAGTATTTGAAAGTTGGAACTGCCAAAATTTCTAAAACATGTAATCATCCGAAGAATTGTTTTTACAATGAAAATTATGTTTACAGATCTACATTCGATATAATTCCCGTGGAGTCAAATTTTAGAAACAAGTCTCCAGTTTTGCATTTGGAGAATTGTCTTGGGTTGGAATCATGGTGCGTAAAACATGTTTACATGTACTGTTACTCGGAGCTCATGGATAAATACTGCGCAAAATCCCAACGCAAATCTAAAAAGGTGTCTGGTGTTGATTCAGACCGTCTCTGCAGGTTACTCAATATAACCTTGTTGTTAAACCCCGATTTAAGCACCTTCTGGAACCGTCGACGTGAAATGGTCTTAAAATGTTTGGTAGATAAGAGCACTGAGCTACATTTTGTGAGACTTGTATTGTCAAGGAAGCCTAAGTGTAATGATGGATTTTCATATAGAAGATGGTTATTAGATGCTGTTTTACAGGGTTAGTATGTTATCTTTGTATTTTCTTCTGTGTAAAAATATTGGTGCTTTTCACTTATTAACTTATTTACTTTCACTTGGAAATTTTTAATAGAATGAATACTTTTTGTTCAAGCATACTAGCTAGTGAACACTATGGCCTAAAGAGCACAAAATAATTTATGATTGGTTTTTGTGTTTAGCCTTGATCGAACAATACAAGAATAAATTGACAAAAAAACATATTTTTGTGATTAATGTTTTTGTTTATTTTTTTCCAGATGATACTCTGCAAAGCAATTACTTAGAAAATCTGATAAATGAAGAGCTCAGTGTATGTGAATCAACGTCAGACAAGTGCCCCAACAATTACCACAGCTGGAATCATCGCATATGGCTTATGAACAGGTTACAATTGGTTCAAAAACAATTTAATATTCACATGTTTTACATTGAGGAATATAATTTTTCAGGACAATGGGCAACAAAACATGTTTCAGATTTCAGCTGCTTTCATTATAGGCAATTTTGTATTGCTAATATATTCAAGTTGAACAATGAGTCATGGAAGAGTTTTGAGAATATGATTGATGTTAATTTACGACGAGTTTTTGCTCGAGAAGTGGCCAACAACTTTCCAAATGATTTATCAATTCAAGCATCAGAAGAAAATCTTCTTTATTATTCTGAAGAGAACATAATTAAGTTGTTGTTGTCATGTTGTATTAAACATTGTTATTGTAATGTTAATTATGTACAATTGTGTCGAAAGTTAGAAGTTTTGTTCCATGAACTCACAATAAATAATGAATTGGTAAGGTTCTATAAATATCATGAAACTCTATGGTATCATAGGAGGTATATTATCCATGAAATTGTTACCATCATATATGATTATTTTGGTTTGACCAGATGTAATGGTGCTCTAGTCAAAAGGAATTGTAAGTGTTGTTCTCTGGATAACCTGTGGCAAAAACAGGCCAAGATTATACGATATGATTGCAATAATGTGTATTCAAGCATTCTCTTTAATGTTATTTTATCACATGAGAAAAAGTTTATTGAGGAAAGACGGAATGATTGTGATAATTATGCAGATAGACATGAGAAATATTTGAAGTTTGCCGAGGGTCTAAATAGTGTGATGTGAGAAATAGAAATCTCAAATTAGTTTAATTTTGGTCATTAAATCAACAGTATGTACTTGGAATCAAATTACATTTTCAAAGTTTTAAAATGATTCTTAATTCAATATTTTATACTTTTTACCCTTATGCTTATTGATTGACTAGAATTTGTAGATGTAGAGACTACTTGTAATGTAGTCTTAAAGATTTTCCTTTAATGTGTATAATCATCACAATTTGATTTAAAAAGCAATTTTGAAGCAGGTAATTCTATGACAATGGACTGAGTTAAGATTACTTAACAGATTTTATTAAAAATATTTTCTAAGACATTTATAATGTTTATGGATAAGAACAGACATGAAATGTGGAACAATGTAGTGTAGTTTTCCCACTAAATTTTTAAGTAAAATTATAATAATTATAGTGTTTATTAATTGGAAGTATGACCATAGAATATGTATTTAGGAGTATTTTCTGTTCAAATGGTGAAATTCCATGAAAAACTTTAACTACTGCCTATTGTGTTGTAAAACTTGTGAAATTGCAATGTGCTTTGTTTAATGGTACTTCTGTTAGCGTAGTGTGAGGTTAGGGTCGTGATGAATGATATGTAATCTGAATTGTTGATAAGCAGATGTGCCCCATTCTTTGTGCAGTTGGACCTAACATGTGACACCAAACAATTTTAACTAAATTTGAAAACCTGGTCATCATTGAAAAGCAATAAAGAGGAAAGATATCTGTGTCAATGGAGATACATTTTGTGTGTATGGTTTCAAATGTAGTTCGGCTAGTCATAACTAATTTGTTATCTATAAAATGTATAGATGTATTTGTTTGTTTGTTTTCATTATAGTTGTATTATTTTATTTTCAATAAAAAGACAAGTTAATAATTGCTTGGTATTGAGGCTTTATTGTTTTATTTCATTTTATTTTTTTAAATAAAGTCAGGGCATGTATTGGGTTAGGCAATTAGAAGTTTTTGTACATGTCTTATTATATTACTGCTCTGTTATCCCCATGTTGAGGTTACCTGTGTAGTGGTAGCCATAACTACACGAATGGATTAAACAAAACTGAATTATATCGCTCAGATAGATAGAGCAATTAAACCTTCTAATAGGGGAGATCTGCATGTACTTTGTAACTTTGGTGTCGAATGGGTTTCAAAAAGGCATTTTATATTTTTCATACTTCCTATTGTAATTTGAATTAGAGGACTAAAAATAATTTAATTACTCATTGTATACATACTTTCTAGCAAACTATACTGTGTTCTGAGATTAGTTTTCCAGATCTTCAATCTGACTAGTCGCTGCCCATGGCCATATGTAACTGACACTAGATACGAAATTTTCCTTTATACCTTTATTATATAAATCAATGTATATTAGCACGATAAATATTGCACGTTAGAGTCATAACTTTTTTCTAAGAATCTGTAAGTTGTAATAAGATTCTGTTACAAAATTAACTAACCGTTACACTACATAAGATAATGCTTTATGCATTTTTTAAATTAACTTTTAACCTTTATACTACATAAGATAATGCTATATGCATTTTTAAAGAGTAACATACTGATGCACTGATAGACATACCTACCACCGCCATACGCACAATGTGCCGGTAAAATGATATACTCAATACTAGTATTACTAGTGTTATGAACAGCTTTATGCAAAAACGGACCAGTCATTGTTGTTGAATTATTCGAATAGTATTAAAATTGCTCAATTTTGTAAAGAAATCTTTATTACACTCGTACAAGTGAGATCAAATTACAATCAATTTGATTGTTCAATTATTAGTCAGTTTTGGAAATCTTGATAGTTGAGGACATGTTTAAAATTCCTTAGGCAATTTAATTCTTAATCCCGTTTAATGACTTGACTGATTTGACGCGTACATATTTTTGTTACTACCGATACGAGCTCTATTACGCGAGATCCACCTGCGTTGCCTGTTTTCTGAAAGGTAGCCACCTGCGACCAGACGGTAGATTAATGTTCTGTGCTATGTAACAAAGAAGGAATGGAGATTATGCGAAGGCTGTTAGTAACAGTTTTAAAGGCTTTTTACTAATTGTGATGGACACGAGCAGAAGCCGTCTCGCGGTATATTCTCATCAATCCCATTGAAGGTAAAAACTTGTACACGACAAGTTATTATTAAATAACTTTAAGAGAAAGTAGTTATTAGCTACTTTAACAGAAAGTAAGCTACGGAGTTGAGATTTATAAAATTATAGAGTTACGGTAATTCATTATTTCTATTAACATTATTAGAACACGGGAAATGTCTTTGATTGTTTACCTTTTATTACGCAACAGCGAAGTTTTTCATTTAATTGCTGTACTGTTTTTTTTAAATTCGGTATAAAGTTTCATTGAATCCTGAGACAGTTTATGGGCCTTTAGTATACTTTTTAGAATAATTTCTAAGAGTGAAGTGAGTAACGAATAATTTCGGTTTCCGCGCGTATGAAGTCGCGGCGGAGTATTATAGTTATAACTTAGTTATAGCTAGTTCTTTTGTAATAATGTGCAATGCGTCAAACATAAATGTTTTTAAAAATATAGTGGTCACGAAGTCCTAATGTTACTGTATTGTTGTTGCAATTTTGTATATACAGATAAACATAACACAAAGTATGTCAGGTATGGATAAAAATATAATATAAAAATACAGTAGACAAAAATCTCTACCATTTATTTGTGATTCTACAGTTCTTTTCTTAAACAAACGCTACACTTTCTACAGAAACTATTACTTTCACTATGTATCATATTTTCCTTAAAATGAACAATTGCCTCTTTATTGAAGAAACCTTTCCCTTGCTATAATTTAATTTTAGCGACTGCATTCGCATTACGCATCGGCCTTAAGGCAAGTTTAGTGCGTCTAATGTGGGTCAGGAGGCTCGCACGCGGGAGCACGTCTGGGTAACACCTACTATAATACTCCCTTACGGAATCGATCAACGCTATTGTGAGTATCAATTTATTTTGAGCTTTATCCAGTAGTTTCAAGGCTTAAATCGTGGTGCTTGAAGTGGGTTAAAGCACATAGTAAGAATCGTGTCGGGTGTGACGTCACAACCGTGTCGCGACTTCGCGCGCTCCTCTCGGTCGATATTTAGGTTCGCAGTCGTGTGTTTTCGTGAAATGTCGGAAGAGGCCAAGTGACGCTGACACCACGTGCGTATTACGTAACAGCGATGGGTACAACGGCTCATTGACGAAGATTATTTGTGTAACGAAGTGCCGATGCCATGATGCGTTCAACAAGCGACATCTTGATTGCCGGTCACTGTATTGATTGTGAATAATTACGTTAATCCTTTAACATGTTCTTATCTCAAAATTTGATAGGTTCATCATTAGGATATATTTTAACGTTTTGAATATTAATTTTTTGTAGTCCTTTCTACATTGTACATTTTGCGCACATTAATAGGTATCACTTTCAACCAAAATTAGGACAATTCAGCGAGAAATAATGAGGTGGTTTGGCTTTATCCCGCGCTATTTTACAGTGACACACTGAATTACTGAGATGCAGATTCCTCGGAAATATTTATTGGTAGAGTTTCGAAAATTGGTACATTAAGCCCTAATTTTAAGGCAAGTTTAATGCAATTCGTGGAAATTTATTTTTCAATGTGCTTTCAGGATTAATTATTTTGTTTTTCGAGTCAGCTTGAAACTAGAACGATAGATATTCTTTTTGATCTAGACCATACCTTTTATAAAGACAGCTATGTTTATGCTATTCACAAGCTATTTTCAGATTTATCTATTGTAGCACCGTAGAACGCGGGTTCTGTCTTTGGCCTGGGTCGAGGTAATTCATTTTATACATTTTACAAATCATTATAGCTTAGTAATCGTTATCAAATATTATACATATAGTAGGATTCAACGCAAATCGTCAGTTTATATGCAAAATCTTATGACACAAAAGTTATTATAAAGCGATAGCTACAGACCATTCAAACGCGGTATCGAAGTAAAAGACGCAATCACGTAATAATATAAAAATTTTTGAACGTTATATACCTAATACCTGTATAATGGGAATAGCAAAATTATTGGCGAACGTTTGTATTATTAATACACGTTCAAAATATGGATATCTATTCAAAAGTTTAAATTGCAAGCAGCATAAATAAGGATTAATTTCATGTTCCCTCGGCGTTTCCAAGAAAATACAAGAGAGTAAATGTAGATCGGCAGGAAACTGCAAATACCCCGGGTACGTGCTCGAAGCCATCAAATACGTGCACTGAATTTTTCAATTATAAGTAGGCACTTACACGCGTTTGCCTCGCAACTGATTAAATTCTTGTCTCTGGAGCTGGCTCGCTGAACCTTTTTCTTTTACTACATCATATACTTTGAGGTTTTCTACAGTTTGTAGGTAAGTAAAATTATTGATTGTTATAACCTGGAAGTATCAAATATTTTAATAGTTATGTGAGGGATATGTAAGGGGTTTCATGCTCCAGCGTTGTAGTTCAAGGCAACCTCACCTGACTATGATGCACACTCATATATAACAGATGAGATCCACAACTTGCAAGTCCAGCGTGACGATTACGAGGAAAATCTCCTTAAGGGAGGCCTGTATTACAGCACTGGGTCTTTCACCTAGTGCTGTAACCCAGTTGATGAATATGCTAGATTTAAGTGGGACAATTTTCCATTAAGCCTTTCTCATATATGTAGGTATATAGTAGCTCTATATTGTAACTTAACTTAGGTTTTTGTAAGGGATCTAAGAGTGAACGGACGTATTTGAGATTGAATATAATTCATTATAGCGATAGAGGAACACGTCGTTGAGAACATACAGCATAGGGTTCTCCCTAATCTTATATATCGTGTGTGAAATCTATTAATCCGCACTTGGTCACCGTGCCTAAAAATGTCTTCCTCTTCTTATTCTGAGAAGGGAGGGACCTGTGTCCGATAAAGGAAGGATAAAAAGGCTGATGCTGATGATAGTGGCGTGAACCAGGCGTTTTTACAGGCAATTTTTAGTCTGTGTGTACATATGCTCTATAGGTAAAAGACGGTTTTATTACCTTAATTCGAAGAGCGGTCCAGCTTATACATTTTCTGCATTGGTAATAACCCGTTTACAAATTTATATGTAACATGTTATGAATCATAGTTCAAAAATGAACAAGGGAATCGTTAGAACCTAAAACCGAGTCCTAAGTTTTTTGATACTTTTATATTGCAATTATAATCGTAAGATATTTATGGACAGTCTATACACAGTTGTATGTTTTGAAATAGGCCTGTACTAGACCATGTACTATAAATTATCGGACACCTGATAACCTATCTATAAGGATATTTAAATTTCTTTATATTTTTTATATATACTTATGTTTACGTCTCAACACGAAACAAATACCTATATTTATCATGCAATTATTTGTTTAGGGTGATAATTGAATCCACAACCCCGGCTCAGTCGTTGAATATGGACAAAAAAGCCTGTTAATATATGTTACTATGAACATACCATGAGTATACGTATATAAAATTTAATACTACATTCCACAATAGCATGTTCTATATTAATATTAACAAGGACAGAGGAATTTATTAGATTATAATAAGCACTTACACGCAGTGAGCACACCACTGATTAAATTCCCGTCTCGAGGGAGTAGATGCAATACACCGCCGCGCCGCTGAAAGATCTCCCCACTCAATTATAGAATGATTTCCCTTCAATACATTCACTTAGAGCTACTTATAATACCTACACAATTAATTTTTGGTTCTAAATGTAAATCTTTTTTTAAGTGTAACAAAAGCATTGTATTGTTTTAGAGTGCTACGAACGTAAGCATTATTTGAACTTATATATGTATAATCGGATCTATCTATATATCTATTATTGAACCTAGTAATTTTGGAGTGTGATCATTATTACTTAATTTAAAATACATACGTTAATCAATACTCACTTTACAATACCTCAAATAATTAAGTAATTGTTTCTTGGTGTTTTATTGAAAGTTTGTAGTATCAGAAACCTTGCCCAAGACAATAGAAAACAATTTGTACTAGTGTCTAAGGGCCTATGTCAATGTTAATCTAAAATACTAAAAATACATATAGGATTTACGAACAGAATATTTTTTAACTCATTCTATTAAGTTTACTAACCACATTGTTTCGTACGAGACTACCACTAAAACACTTTATGTTATGGAAAAGCTCTATTGAATTTAAAATTAAAATTAAACTTTCTAAAGCGACGTGTACAGTAACAATGCCATATTGCGGCTATAGAACGTTATTTTGTAGAGCACTTAGTCGAAGTAAAAACTGCATCAGTAGGAGGACTAGGGCAGTGCAATAATTGCATCCAGTTTAACCGGGTCCGATCGATGTGAGGGTATTTACCTCGCCGGGCGAAAATAATCCGAGTGCCGGTGATGTCAGAAGACGTTTTCAATACGCCTGCGCGGCAAACGTGAACCTAAAAATGCGTGGATGCGCCTTCGAAGCCTCATTATTATCGCGATCGAGACGAGAAGCTTTCGCGGCTTGCAACATTCGGACGCGTATGTCGCTGCGAGTGTGTCGATTTCATCAGTTCCGGCCGACGAGTGTGTCCGCGGAGTGATCGGGGTGATCAGTGAAAATCGGGGTGTCCGCAACGCCGCCGGCCGGCGGAGGCATGTCCTGCCGTTTGTAGGTTGATGGCGAGGCGGCGAGTAGCCGGGCGTCAGTCGGTCGCCGGCCCGCGTAGAGCCGGGCGCGCGTGTGCGAGATATGGCGCCCCGCGGCGGCCGGTGAGGCGCCGGCCCCGCCGACCGCCTCGGGTCGACGGGCCAGCCAGGCCGGGCGGACGTTCGTCCCACCATGTCCTTGCTCAGCGTCACAGGTAGTGTCTAGCGTGTTTACGCGCCTCATTTTGCGAACGTGCTACGCCGCTTTGTTGTAACATATTGGTTTACGCATTTCATTCGCGTTGCTTGTAGACGCGTATTTTAAATGCAGGTAAAAGCTGATGTACTTCAGTTTATCACTGGATTTCTTTAACCAAAAACCTTTTACGTTATTACAAATGAAAGAACGTTTAGCGCGTAAACATAAAGGTAACTTGAGTTAGGTTGTTCAATATCCAATATTCGTTTGGTCTTACGTATACTTAGTTTATCTACACTAGTTAGCGATAACTGATAATAAAAACGATGAAAGCAATGGTGATATCATTATGAGCAGGTACAAAACAGAAATTTTGATATTTCAGTAATCAAAAAGGGGTGTAAAGAATAGTTAATTTGTATTATGTTTAAGTTATTAAATTATATCAATAAATATAAAAAAAAATTTTTTGAAATCTTCAAATTACAAAATGTGTTAAGTCCAAGCAAATGCATTTTGAGCATACTTTTAGCTGTGACAAAAGTGTAATTGTAGTTAAGCTCTGGTGGAAAAGTTCAATTCTTTGTTCTTTAAGTGAGCATGATAGGCTATCGGCATAGGCCTATTCGTATATTACCTTGCTACTGGATTTGAACAATGTGATCTTAATGTAACACGATTTATTCAAAGGCCCCACAAGCTGACGCGTTGTGGCAATATAATAATTAATAACTTGCTTTACGAAGATTAGAATAAAACATCTTCAGCAGGTAGGGCAAGATCGTAGGAATCATCTGATAAAGTATTATCAAAGCGCCAGTTCCAACAGGTCAAACAAAAAGTCACTATATAAATTAAATAAACTTAATCAACAAATAGAATTCAATTTTTTTTGTATTTATTTTAAACGTCTTAAGTTTTACCGTGGTGATTATTATAAAAATACAATTTTATATTCATAAATATTGGTGTGAACAGGTTGAATGACCGGTAGGGATGTTAGGCAGGATATACGGGTGTTCGTGCTGCTAGGCTCGTTTTCCCGAACATCGTCGTGCATTGCACTTGCTAAAGCCGAGCTGAAAATCGATTCACTGAGTATAATTTCGCATGCTGCCTAAAATTCGTCGGGTTTGCCTTTGTTATTCTGTGCAATTGCAGATAAGTAGGTCTGTTTCGGTGATGTTTAATTAAAGCATAGAACACAGACAATAATGCATGCCATTTTAACTGTACAGTTTATGTTTGTGGTATATAAGACAAATATAAGCTCCAGCTATATGTGCATATGACTAAAACGTAAGTTACACAGAGTATAAAAATGCTTATTTCATTAACAAGGGCTACCACTAACTTATTTGAATAAATTTGGTTTATAATGTAATGTACATTTTGCTATAAATTTCTGTACATACGGTCTCTACATCTCTTCATTTCTTTTCTCTACGTAGGGTGTCTTCGTTTAAAAATACGTATAAATAGAACATTAAGTAAGTTCCACTTGTAATACTATTTTTTATGTGTGAAAAATACCCTTGAAAACTTACTCGAAATAATGGTCTAAGTCTAAAACTTTTTTTACAATTATATTCTGACAACCACAGTAAAAGCAGTATTTTTAAATGATTTATTTGCATTCAAAGAGCAAAGTGTCAAGGGCTCTTTTGTTTGAAATACATAGGTATGCACAATATTGTAGTAGAGATAATACTAAATTATTCTTTAACATGAACTTAATACATGATGAAGATTTTCATTATTGCGCTGATAGTTTAATGATACTTAATACCACTGCCTCGTATCTCATGGATATTATTCCCCCAAATCAGTCGCAGATGCATTATTAATGCAGTATAAGGCTTTATGCCTCCTACGTGATGTAGAGTTGCTTTTTTGTATAAAACTCTTGAACACAGAATCTCACGAGGATCTAACTTATTAGTAGTTCAAATGTGTCCATAATGAATTGCAATACGGGGTATAGCGCATACACTATTACATAAATACATTGTTAATTGTGAATCTTCGCAAATATAAGTTACAACAAAGTCTATATTTGAGCTTTCGCTCGAAAACTTCGCTTAGCTGAGCTAGCGATAAGTCTCTTTTATCACTATTTATAACCTTTGTAATATAAGTAATCACCTGCTTACAAAAAATTCTGGTAATATTAATAGCTACAATCAATAATAACAAAAGTAGCTTTAAATAAATGTATGTACGTTACTACACTAAAGACTATGAGAAACGAAAAATATAAACGCGTATAATATGTATATTTATTTTGCGATGATATAGGAGGTTGGATTGTAACAAGTTTGGTTATAAACTTATGTAGGTACCTATTTACCAAAAAGATTCCTATCTTCCGTCTACATAATATGAGAAGGGATACGACCAGCAGTTAAATTATTCTGCAAGATGTATTTTGTAAAGTTAAAACAATACATTATCCTCATATTTTAGTATAATATTCATAATAGCATGGCGGTCATTGGGGTGGCCTAGGTCCATCAGCCGACTGAGATAAGCTGATGATGATGATGACGATATTAAAACAATATGGATCGATACATGTATTTCAATGAAACATCAAATGGCAACACACTTATTTTAAGCCTCGACTATTAAGATAAAATAAATGGGTTGATAAAATAAATGTCGACTATGTGGAAATATTTAATCGAGTAAAATCAATATTACTCTTATAATATTTTTCCTAACCATTGCCAGTTAAGCAATCAATAACAATAATTAACAACTTCAATTACGCAAGGTCGTTCGACGGCTAACGGATTCATTGAAAGGAGTGAAAAAAACACGAATCAACAATTTAATAAACAATCAAATTAAATTACCAATCAATAATACAAAAACTGTTAGAACAATTGAGACATTTTATTTGTTTCTAATTGGATTTTTCACAAAGCCCTCGAAGCGTTTTACGATGACAATCCGCGAAAGATTTGTAAAATTTTACTACGTCGGCCATTACTTGAGCTACGTTCTCGTAAATTTTCTTGTACAATTAAATGTATTTTGTTGTTATTTGACGGTTAACAGTTGTTGTATTTTGTCGAGCTGTGGAAGGCGGTTAGAATACTCTCGAGACATAGGTTGGCCAGGAAACCGTGTCTCTGCAAATCACTAAAACAGCTTCTCTAACTTGCGGGAGAGGTTGGTGTCCTGAACACACACTTTAATGCGATGCAGTATTTCTATCCGATTTTTTTCTCGGTCGCGTTAGATTTCCCAAAGGAACGTAGTCCAACTTTTCGAGACGTCACTATATTTAAGTGCGGAGGTTGGCTGTAAAAAATGTAAACTGACCCGCCAAATACTTACAGGTTAAACATATCTTACGCGCTACATATTCGTTATTACGGTTTATCCCTTTGTGATTGGAAATAGTCATTGGGAGTCTTTTGTACTTAGCGAGAGTGCGGACGTCATTGCCTCCCAAGCAATTGTATTAGTCGAGTTTTGTATTAAAAAGAAAAAGAGCGGAATTCTGCACAATTTGCGAAGCTCCAATGTATATGTTGAAGTTGAGTCACTCACTGTCCATCTCTCAACCTGCCAGCTTACTTCTATAGTTCTACTTTTTCTTCAAAAATATGCGTCGTTTTCTCACTGGAAATCATTTAGGAAAAATTCATAACAAATACATTTTTTTATTCAGATTTTTAAGAATTAAATCTATTACATGTTTATAAAGTTTATTTGTATAAGCAATTGAAAACTACACGGATTTATTTTACCACGAGAATGACTGTCCAAGCTCATAAAACTTTCCTACTAATATAGTGACCTGTATCCAATGTGGCCGATTTATAAATTTTAATTGCAATGGCTGTGAACCTTGTACAAGTTTACCTTAAGCCCTTGTACCTACTCTTTTAATACCCACAGCAAACTTTACGCTATTTACTATAAGCTTTTAACTTGATATGCTAGCTTTAAGTTTATTTATGAATAATTAGAGTAAAAACGATTTCATAGGAGACTATTTCTACAAATCACCTGTATTTTTATTTGCTTATTGAATAAAGGCTATAACGATATTTGGTTTTAAATAGTACTTAAATAAAGTTCAGAACAGCATACCTCAATAATTTAACAGTAACCGAGAATTACAAAAAAACTTTAAAAGTGCTAAGAAAATTGTATTTTTTATTTACGCGCAAAACGAGTCGGTTACAAATAGGTATTTATTTTTGAATAAATTTGAAATAACTGTTCGATTGTGTACGCGGATTATTTTTTACAGAACACTTTTCATTTCGTAAATTAAGACCATAATATTTTTAGGATTATAAATTTTGTTTAATCTGTGGTACAAAAGTATTGACGGACATTTAATTCCATTTTACACAACACGTCGCCAGAATTTAACTCGGTACACTTTTGCGTGAAATAAGCGATTTGATCTGCGGTAAATTTAATTCTATGCAGTTAATAACTCAAATGAGGTACGTAAATAACAATTTGCGCGTATGCAGAGTACGATATATAACTATTATCCAGAGAATAGACGATTCAATGTTCCGAATGCATTTGTATAATTGAATAATTTTATAGTTTCCTTGTATTATTGTTTTAATAAAAAAAGTGCCAGTATTTTATGAATATCGTTTATTTAATAATTATGTGATGGAACATATCAAAGTTATAAAGTTACATTAAACGAGCCACAGCTAATTGTATTTCAGTGAGCAAATACAAAATATTTAATTGTGTACTTTTTTCGAGTTACGAAGCGTTCGTTTTATGAGCGTCCGTGGCGCACCGCGTTAGGTCACGCTCCAGTGGGTCAGTGACAAGATGATACTTTACGTTTTTGCTCTATTTTTACGGTTCTGAATAAAACTGGCGTAACTGAAAATTGTAAGCTTCATAACTGATATAAATTTTTAGTCAATTTAATTGTAAATTATTTTAACATTACGTTTACACTTTTTTGATGATTTGAATGAGCGATGTGTGAATGTGTAGAGATCTTAAATGTCTTTCGTTTGAGTTAAATATTTATTAATGATCTTTTCTACGAATTGACTATATTTAGTGTATTCTATTCTTGAAGGTTTTAGCGCACGGTTATGGTTGGACAGAAAAAACGTTTTGGGCACAAGATATCTGCTCAGTTGTATTTGTCCATTGTTGTCCTGACCCGCAGAATTCTTATATGGAAGGATGAGTGTCAGACATTACAATTTATCAAAGCATTTGGATTAGGTTATAGATATATAAGAAAGCTGGCAGTATGAGTGGCACTTTATCAAAGTTTCTGGATTAGGTCACATATAAAATAAGTGTACCTATTTATCACTGGAGGCTAAAACAAAGAAACACTTTAATTTTAATCAGTTAATATTTTAAAATTACGTGATTGTTTTCCTTTTAGCATTAAATCTATGAAAGGAGTTGTACACGATGATTAGGTTCTTGTAGATGTAAATTGTGAAGATTTTCTTGAAATATTTATTGCTTTTGGCAGGATTGTAGCGCCCACACAGTCATTTTACGCCTCCAACTTACTTAACACAAATGTTTGTATGGAAGTAAATGCTTATCTGGTACAGCCATTGTGTTTTTACATGAGAAAAGCTCAAATAATTACTTACCATCCAAAATGAACACTTGTATTTATGAATTGACGACACATTTGTTAAAATCCATTCATGTTACATAAATAGTGGACAGGAATACTGAAACCAGAAAGCAAGCAGTTATAGCCTCGAATTAATCTCTTCATTTATCTGAAGTGTACCAACCCGCACTTGGCCAACGTGGCAGATTATGGCCTTAACCCACTCATTATGAGAAGAGACCAATATTCCAACAGTGGAATAATAAATGGATGGGTTATTATTGTTTATTATACATATATTCGAATAAAGTTTACTCTGTTGCGTAAATTACTGTTGAATGAGAATTAAATGCTTACTCATAATTTGTATTTAATAGCTTACAAGAAAGCGTTTATTAGCAAAAACAGATGTAGAGTTAATCTTCTCTATAAAATATAAGTAGGTAGTTGTGCTTATTACGTACTTGCGTGTTTGTTTTAATCAAATTAAATTATGTAAATCATTACAAAATATTCGTGTTTATGTTAATTGTGCTGTAATATTTCTTAATAACCCTTCGTGAATCCAAGTCACGGAAAAGTTCCATATTCATCTTTAACCAGCCTTGGCCTCGTTTCCTCTGAAGCTAGAGTCGAAACGTAAAAAGAAATGACACCGTGTTGTTTCAGTTCGCGTGTCATAAAACGACGTCCCCTCTACTGAAAATGTTAAGATGTTTTAACCTTTCTGAAACCTTACCAAATGCCGCATCAGAGCCACACGCCTCGGGCGATGTCAGCGTGGGTTAGGCGGGATCTGTGGGCGGCATCAAGACACCCTAACGAAGACGTTGTTCGCATTTTGAAAAATTTATTCTGGCAGTGTTTTATAACGTTATAAGTTTTTGAATACGTTCTATTGGAAATTCTCTACATCACTTTACAAGCACTCACTGTCTTCAATGTATTTTAGTACATAAAAATTTCAAAATATTTTTTTTGTATAAAAGATTACGTGTTTATTTTCGAATAAATAAGTTAAATCAAAGGTTATCTCGAAGGCTACGCTGAGCTGTGGGTGGCACGTAACCCTATACTGTTGGTACGTACTAGAATCAAAGATTAGAATATATATATATATTGTAGTATCTAAAGGTTTACAATAACATAAACGTGTAAATTTAACATTATTTTATTATGGTGGAATTTAGACCACTACTGGACCACTAATGCTTGTAAAATATAAAGGCATTAAAAGCAATTTATTCATTATAATAAAAAAATAAATCAACATAGTATCTACACACATACATACAACTATTGATTAGCAATGTGAAATAATCTATACGTGTACAATTCAATACAAAGAAAAACAAGTTTTATGGGTTTTGTCTTTCAGTAATGCGCAGATACTAATACAATTCTGAATTATGTTAACACTGTTAATTTTATACATGGTCAAAATAAGATACTTTTTAGAGCGGGAAAAATCTCATTTTTTTGTAAAAGAGGAAGCGAAGCCCTATACAATAACTAGTATAATATAAAATGTAAGGGATTACGAAAGAAAACAGGCTTGTTAATTAATTACGCAAAATTTTATCTTTCTCCATTTTTATTTTATAAGCTACTTACTAACTATAATAACAATGCTGGTCGATAATAAGCTTTGTAGCTCATTTAGGGTAGGGAGGTGAATTTCCAGAGAGCCATCACTAAAAGGTTTGGCTTAAGCGGTATTATTTATAGAAATAATCTCATATTTTATTATAATAATCCGGTTATTGTCATCATTTAAAATGATCCTAAAATCTATTTTAAACATCATATCAAACGTATTAAACACCTGTAAAAAGTTTATTTATGTTAATTTAAATATATACGCTACGTACATACAGAATGTCTACATAGTGATATGTGAAAGCATAGTGGAACGTATAACAAATATTGTGAATCGTGGGAATGTACGTGCATTTCTCTGCCTATCTTTTCGCTCTTGTATATCCCATACGGGTGTGATGCTATGTTAAATAACATGGTGGACAAGAAAACTGTCCATCTGAGTTAAGATGACACCATCGCTGTAGATATCTAGATATAGGACACAACTGAAAATCAGTGTTACCCAGGATCCCCATCCGTTAGCAACTCTAAGTTGTGCCCCTTTTTAAGAAATGTACTCATAGAGTACATTGTATTGCACACTAGTTTTTGTCTATTACGCACTGCTTTTTTAATGGCAATAAAGTCTATCTATATTTATATATATAAAACTAGAGAGGGTTATTAATGCCTGCTCTATCTCAATCTAAGTAATTTTATATCGGAAAATTCTAGAAAAAAATTGTGTATCAAAGTTCTCACGTATGTACGCAATAAAATACTATCTCCGCGCTTTAAGTAATATCATGCAGTTAAATTTACATTGATCTATCAGTCAGATATTTTATTGCTGCCTCAGACCGATGTCAGCTCCTGGACTGAATCTAATATAAATAATTTTATAAAGGGTTTCTGCACAAAAATAACAAAAGCAGAGACCCGTCGTATATGTTTTCAAAGCGTTCGCTCGTACTATATATTATTACTAGCATGTTACAGCTCCAATTTTCAGTGAAACTGAATAAATATTGGATGCTGGATTCGGAAGGCTCAGGACCGCCGCCCTGGAGAGGCGCTGATTAGGAGAAGCCTATGTCCGGTAGTGGAAATCGAGAGGTTGACGATGATGATGAATAAATATATTTATAATTGCACTAAACGGTTGCTGTGTCCATATCCTAGTGTAATGAATGTTTATTAAAACATGAAATATGAAAAGTACTATATCCGTTTCATTTCGGTTAACTGCTAACCCTGATTACATTTTTTTAATGATTGCTATTATTTCTTCGCTCCAGATCCTATATAGGGGAGGTAGAGAGAATCGAGTGCCAAAATATCTTATTCATTATAGGCTTGACTTGCTTTTTATACATTCATCCATATACGTTTCGGAGGCTCCTGACTTTTGACTTTGTTTGACGTTGTTTAGTTTTATGATTATACAAATGCGTCATCGTACTGTACTTTGTTGTTACACTATGGTAACATGGCTTACGTGTTGGCGGTACGCAAATCATGCTATTCAAGGAGAACAACTGACATTTAAACGCCACGTTAATATATTTACGAGTAAAACTCAGTCTAGACGTGCTTAGGACGAAGGTTTCAATTATTTTTACCGGCGGCATTAATGTTGCCCCGCAGGAGTTTTACGCACAATGGGCGGTAATTGGTTTAATTACCACACCCCCACAAGTCGGGTCACGTTAAGAAAACAAGAGTCTAGCGGCTAAGATTGTTCAAGCTTCGAGATTTTGAGAGCTCTTAAATTTTTCTTGTTAGATAAATACAATATTAATCAACAGGAAGGACTCGTATTACAGCATCCTTCTTTTGTGTCAGCTTGCGCTTTTTTGTTGTTCATATGAACTTCATAAATAATGTTATATTCTGTGCGTAAGTGAAATTTCATTTTTTCTGTCTATTGTCAATACTAAAAAAAGAAAATAATGAGTAAATTTAAAAGTAGGGTCGTACATTGAAAGCGACTTAGTAAATAACACTAGTATTTGAATCGTCAAGTAGCAGAAATAATTTTAGCACGAAGAGCGCCAAGGACATAGTAGACGGATAGTAAGAAAATTAATTCAAAATACGTTTATGTACGTCATATACTCATGTATCGTAATATACGAGTAGTATAATATGCTATAATATATACGTCGAGCGTCAGACGGACAGTCATACAGACGATCCACGTTTGGATTGATATCTAATAACTTCGAAGATAATACCATCCTTGAAATTTTTTTTTACGAACGATTTTATTTCTAGTGCCTGAAAGTACATTATGTACGTAACAAATCTTTACAGCTACTATATAGCACGTTCGTGTTTCACGGCCGGCCATGAGATGCTGATCGCTGTGACCTCTGGCTTACTAGGTATAGTAGTTTATTTGTTTTTCATAATATTTAACCGATTTAAGAAAGTGGTACACTAAGTCGGGTTGGTAGCCGCTGATAATTAACTATAAGTAGAGCAGTTCGCTCCAAGGACCAATGACCGATGGGCAATGAAGGTCATCGGGTGGTGGTCACGTCTCAGTAAAGGAGACTTAGGCCGTCTTTCTATCGGGAGGTCTGACGATCTTAAGAAAAGAGGCGAATACAGTTGGGTTGAAAACGACTAGGACCGGATGGTGTGGTGCCTACAGGAGATCTATGTCCAGGAGCGGACTTGTAGACGCTGATGGAAGAATGGATGGATAGATGGATCGACGAATGGAGGGACAGTGAGATGGATCGATTGTGACAGCAATAGCTCGCGTTTGATTACAATCTCACCTGATGTTAAGTGACGTACTCGTATATCTCCTAATGAGCGCAATTGCACCCTGTCCTCAACCTGCTGGACAGCGTCTGCCTAAAATATCCCCCTTAATTTTTGCTAAGCTTGATGACAATGCAAGGCATAGCGTCCATGCTATTCTCGAAGCGAGGTAACGCGGTAAATTCGTTAACCAATTTTAAACTATACGGTAGTCTGTGGTGTAATTGAATTTATCTTATTCTATGGAATATTCATATACGGTAGTTTGCAGTTTCGAAATGTGCACCTCTATTTATAGGAATGAAAGCTAGAGATTCATCTCCAATCTGTGCTACTCTTTGACTACAGACTATTAAGTGTCTGAAATTTTCAGTATGATTGTAAACAATGGACGTCTTATGTAATTCATTTGTAACACGTGATATGCTTGACAGAGGCACAGACAGAGAGGCTTCATTTATTAAAATATATACGTATATGTATGAATACCTTTTGTTATTGATAAAAATAGTTTGTTATATAATATGAACTACGTTAAGGTATTAAATGGTTCAGATCCGTACTAAGCGATTATAATTGCTTCAATATATCGAAAAAATGTGGTCAAAATGGCTGTATTGGAAATATGCGACGAATGATTAATAGTCGTATATTCAATTAAATTACAAAAAAGATTTAATTAATACACTTTTAAGTAGCGAAAAGAATTAATGAAGTTTCTAGCTTATAATAGACGCTATTGAATCTGATTCGTTGGCTAAACGTAGATACTACAGAATTATATGACTTAAGTAAATCTTGTTCACCGAATGTTCTCGATTCAAAGTTGTATGTAGACAAGTGATGAGTATTAATGAGAAAATTTATTTCTAAACGCAAATAAAGCAAGCCTATCGAGACATCATACGTTGTTCATAACGTAAAAGACACAAGTTTTACTACTTTCAAAAAAACTTTACACATGTGTATTGTCACATTTTAAATTGTATTTTTGACGCGAATAAATTCATTCAAATTCATTATTGTTGTTGAATATATTTCAGATATTTACAAAGGCAAACAATAATACATTATTACATCTTACGGTACCGCCGCTACGTAGCTTTTCGTATAATAGAACTGGCGTTGACTCAGCATTTCGTATTCAGGCCTCTCCTTTATCATTCTTTGTGTTAGCCGTATGTTTCATTTCAAAGCCAAATAGGTCAGCGGATTCGCACTTGCTACAACAGTAAATGTTCTACGAATGTGGAAAGTTATATCAGATGTAACGTAACTTTACGCTTTTATTTCCCCAAAGGGTAGGCTGGTGAGAGTAGTTCTCGCACGTTTCAGTCAATGAAATAGGGGATAAGTCTGTCGCCATCTACCGGTTACAAATCCTGCTAAAGAATGCTAAGAATTTTAAGTTAGAAAAACACTGGGTTTACAGAGCATATAACTAATGTTGTATACGTATGTTACATCCAGTTTTATTCAAGAACGTGGCTGACTTTAAGGAAGCAGTAGATGTTGACAAATTTACTTGATGTACATACGTGTACTTGATGTACATACTTTACTTATATACTTAAACTGGCTTTTACCGGCAGTACAGAAATATACCTGCCGTGATAGACAGAAGGCCTTCGCCCAGGACTCAACACAGGAGAAAAAACAATTCGTTTGTGAGTTGGGTAAAGTTACAGACGTGGCAATATCAAAATTGTATAAATATAAAATATCCTCTACGTGGGATGAGGAAAAATCCTTTGCGCACATCCGTTCTCGGGGTAAAACGAGTTATATGGACTTCCGGCGAATGAAAGCGGTGTTCGTCCTTACCGCCTACGCCTCCGGCAGTGGCTCGGGAACGCTTTTGCATACTTTCACAAGTTCGTCAGCAATGGCATCTCTTTGGGGGACATCGTCCGCGTATACATGACTCCCATATAACTCCTGGCATTACTTTATTTAACTTACTCCCAGTCCGCGACACACATGCCATGGGACTCAGGAAAATAGCAGCTAAGTAGCAATATTGCCTACTCTCGGCCGTGGATTTGGTCTGTTAGTTCATTGCGTATCAAAGCCTCCGTTATAAAGCGTGAGGAAAACAGTGTCTGCTAATTCTAAGTTTCTATAATGAAATATTCCGTGTGTTTACAAATTGAATGACAGTTCCAGGAAGTTGGATAAAATGAAAAATGAAAAAAAAATTAAACATTTAACAGATCGGTTGAATTGTTAGAAAAACTGTTATTTTGCAACTTTTTTACTATTATCACTAAGTACGCACGGCTAAACTCGTAATTAAGAACATTTATGTTAGTAAAAGTTTCATTTTTCGTACGCTTAATATTGGTCAATCACGATCTACACAAAATGGGCGTGTCGTAACCAACGCAAAGGGTTTTCGATATATCGACAAAACGTGTTACGTCATGCAAATGACATCGGCCAAAATTTATGTACGTTGCATTGCAATGACGCCGTTGTGGTCTCTTTGGAACGTAGAATCGGATAGAATTACCATAGCTCTTTTCAGTTTGGTCCGCACTTTGCTTTGGGAGCTGAAAAATTACACTTTCAAATGTGCTTAACCTATATATAATATAATCTGCGCTGCAGACAAAAATGTTTGCATGAACCTGCTACTGGGTAAATATTATGAATACTTGGTGTTTCATACGTTTTATCATTATACGGTCAGTGTTTTGTAAAAGGGCACTCGGGTTTTGCTATATTTATTTTTAGGCAGTCTTCTTTCATTTGGAAAGATGAAAAGCTTGAGATACCTTTTACATTATCGAAAAACGTGTAGAACATTGGAAACAGGCTAAGAGTAAATATGTAAAATATGCGGTTAAATATCAATTATAATTAAATAACTGTAGTCCTTTGAAATTTTTATCTTGTCGCATACACCCTTTTTATAAATCGTCGATAAAATTGCAAAGACAACAAGAGGTTGTACATTGATACAAGAACCAACAAGAGATAGTACATTGGTGATGTAGACATTTCGAAAGAGATGCGCATTTTTACCAGTCTTTGAAAATTGGCGATGACTATTTAATATGACTGTCTCGGTGGTCGAGTGGTTGAAAGCGCGATTGCCGATCGGGCCGTCCTGGGTTCAAATCCAGGGTCGGGTACTATTGGATTTTTCTAATTTAGAATTTTTTGTCGAGTGAGTCGGAGTATGTATCTGTGCCCGGTGTATGGTAATAGGCTCACCACATATTCCACGGGACGTAAACGTTACTGGTGAAACGTGAGAGTGTACAACACTCCTCTGCCTATCCCTTCGGGGATTTCAGGCGTGAAATCACGTTACGTTGAAATTACGGAGTTACTATTTAATATCTTTTTGTCGAATTAAATATTCTGTATGAAATTAATATCCTCCCAAGGCAATATTATGTTAATTAGAAACGTGTCTTACAAAATCAAAGCAAAAAGTGGCAGATGTTAATGGATTTAAATAATAATTTCGCAAATCACTCAAAATGTATTAAACTTTAATTAATATATATTTTTACGGCTGTGATAGCCTAGTGGTTAAGAATTCAGCCTCTCACTCCGGGGGTGCTGGGTTCAAATCCATGGCAAAAAAACTAAGGTGTGTGAAGTCTGCCAACCCGGACCTTGGCCAGCGTGGCAGACTATGGCCTTAACCCTCTCAATATGAGAGGAGACCCATGTTCAAACAGTGGAATAAAAATGGGTCGATTATGATAATGATGATGATATTTTTACGTAACAGACCAAAGGTGTTGCATGTTTATTGTATCCGTTGTTACAATCAAATAGGTACTAGACGACTATACAGCAGATAAATAAAATACGCAAATTTTTAATACACCTCTACTTTTTTATTCGACTTACATATCGTTTCTCACATACATATCAAAATCGTGCCACTGAATACGCAACACCGAAAAGGAAATGCTACATAGAGGAAGCCAACGTGTCTCGCTTATACAACGACTATAACGCATTTTCCTATGAACAAGTAATGGATAAAATGTAGGAGTGATTTTAAAGATGAATGCGCTCTGATCGTGTAAAAAATAAGGTTCATACGTCTACAAGCATTACTAGCCGTTACATTGATAACACGTCATATCTCTCCTCTCGACCGCCTCGATGGTTTGGACGTGACTCGGCCGCCATTAGAGTAACTGCCACGCTGCGATACCTGCTGAATAGGCTTTTAAGGGCCGTCAACGCTCAAATTGTTATAGGACACGCTATTAAACACATTAACATACACGTACGCATGCTTAGATACACTTATATACAGCCCTGCGTTTGTTGTTAACATAATAAACATTACTAGGTATACGCTTTTAAGGGCTGCCAGCGTTTACATTGTTATAGTCCACTTTATTAAATACACATTCACATACATGAACACACACACACGCACACACACACACACATACACACACATACATACAAATACACACACATATTTAAATTTCAATTGTTTTTTAAACACATGCTTGCTATAAACTAAGTCAATTACAAAATTAGCACGGGTTTAGCTACACATGATAGATCTGAAGTATTAATTGGATATAATTTACATTAAAATTAAGTTTATATACGTTAATAGTGACGGCCATATACACGTTAAAGCATGATCATTAGACACAAAATAAATGGCCAGTGCTGATAACAACTGAAACATCTATAACTCTCCTCGTCTAGCCTCTCGACCTGTTCAATGGCTAGGACGTGACATGGCAGAACGCTAGACTTACTTCATCGAGGACTCGGCTGTTAACGTGAATATAAAACGTTTAATTCATCCGCTATACAATGTATGTATGTATGTAGAAATGTGTCTGGTGTGTGGCGAGTCCCGGGGTCAAATTGTGGATTAGTAGATATATATGTATATATATATACATATATATACATATATAATTATGCTTTCCTTACTGATGTCTGTATTTGAGTATTGTCTTTGGATTTGTTCCATGGCGCTTATAATATACAAGACCCAAGTTTATGTAAATCTATTAGCGTACCTTTGTATAGAAGTATATGATATGTCATTACGAGTGTTCTTTAGTATATGCCTTGAATTAAATTACTAAAAATATATCTAAAATATATTTGTTGCTAAAATACTTGATGCAATGGTTTTCTTAATTCCCTTGAATCCTGTTACCAAATCAAAGTTTTCCTTAGTTGTATTTCAGTATTGTTAGTTATACGACTTCTATATATCTTAAAACATATGTAAGACGATTATGACTTAAACAATTAAATTAACTTCGCATTAAATCAGAAAATTATTGTAACACACTATAAAACACCGTGTCCGCTCTTTCGAGCCGCTCGATAGCCAGGACGTGACTGCTCAGCGACGCGGGAACTTCCCTCAACGAAGGCATGCGCGATTGCCGTGAATATTAAACGAGGAGACCTGGAGAACACATTTTGAATTCACTAATCGGGGCTTCGACTTATTTGGGACCCACTTAGCTTAGTACATTCGCTGTAATTTAACAAAGCCTTGATGAATATTTGTTCCTTTTAGAATGTTTCAGACATTTCTTGAAGTTGTTCAGTGAATATATCCTATATTGTATTTGACAGGCTCCTAGGATTACAGATATAATAAATTAAGGCTGCTTCATGAGTTAAGTTATAGAGCGGTTCGGTACACGATTAAAGTAACACTATCTGTATGGTATAAAATGTTTCCTTAATGTTACCGTTTTCATAGTTAAATTTATTGCGCGCTTATTATTATATATTAATTATATTAATTAATTATTATATACCAATAAATCGCGCTTGAAACCAATCGACCAACGAGGCAGTCAAAAATTTTAATCAAAGAAATTCAATATTATAGACAAACAGAAAATTAATACTCTTCTTTATTATTGAAAACAACATTATAATATTGTT
>DWME01001424.1:0-24965 GCA_018244795.1 Parelbella ahira ahira
GAAGCGGTGGTAGTTTCATTTTGACGTGCAAAAAGTGTTCTATTGAACCAATTTTGAATAAATGACATTTGAATTTGGCATTATGGGAAACGTGAACTGAAATGTTGCATGGTTTCAATTTTCAATATATCATGGTAAGCAAGTTGTGTTGTGGGATGTAATAAATAAAACGAAAAGCGTGGTACCAACAAAGTCTTTTATTTTTCATAATGTTTCATTAATATAACAATACATGTTCCTATATAACATGAAATAAAATTTTAATACATTGAACGCATGCTAAACAAAATAAAAAATATATCCGTAATCGCAGTATAAATGTATACGAACATACTTTGTGCTAAATAGTACTCACGTTTAGATTTGGTTCAAGAGTGCTTATTTTATAAAAGGCGCTTTTTATTACTTACGTTTCAATTTATAACTTTATGTTCGTTTATATCCTATTCCTAATCTAATATATTTCATTAGGTATTGTAATAAAATTACACAATAAATTAACTATCTATATCCAAACGGCTTATTAGTAGTGACCGGCAAATGAACTTTGTCTGTTCGGCCATTCCTACCGGGATAGGATATTCTAAGGAGATTTTGTATGAAAGCGTACGATACTTTATATATATTATAATGAATTGTTTTAGAGTGATTTTAGCTATAAATTTATCAAAACAAATCTATAGAAAAATTTTCATTCTCATTCTTTACCTACACATGATTCTAGAAAATTAACATAGATCATAAAACAATTATAAAAACATTAAAACTTACGGAATATATTCAAACACTAACAAAAATACCCTTCATACAACATCTCAGCAGAATATTGTCCAGTCAATCAGTAACAACGCCAGGCAATAAATGAACTTGTTAGATATAATGATATGTGGTTATATTGTATACGCATAAACTATTATTAACATCGAAATAACAATTAATTTTTAAATATCACATAATATTCGTAAAATACATCTATTAGAATTATAATAATATATTTCATCATTAATTATTAATATCTTATATGGTCCTTCGTAACGCATCTACCTCTATCACGTGATCGCGTGACCTATCCAATTATTGCCAGTGTAATATTATCTATACCAATTTAAATTATAAGACCTAGGGCCGTGTTCGCTTTGACGTCGTCACTAGTAGCGTAACAATATAATTATGTATATTAGTTACCCGCTAAAACGATCTATCAGACTGTCCTCGTAATAACGGTTAATATTTGAATCGTTCGTATGACAGCTGTCACTTTAATATTGACACAATATGTCAATCATCCGAATATTATAATGACAGCTGTTGTGGTACGAATATAATTTGTTTTTCAGATGCGTATTACAAAACCAATCTATCTATCAATGTATGGAATGGTCATTGCGAATGTATCATTATTGACGATACGACAATTAGTAAGACTATATTGCATTATAAGGCTTCTCCTGACACGAATTTACAATCAACTATTAGCAAATTTTACAATAGAATGTACGCGATTGAACTATATTATTCTATATTATTCATTAGACTATTTGTTAGTACTAATATAATTATTATAATTACCTGCCTTTTCTAAATATTGGAACGTTGAGCGCGGAAAGCAAATCCCATAATAGTTAGCGCAATTCGCGCGGCGAGGTATCTCTGGTGCCTGCCAAAGGTCTTATAAAACGTGTAAAATTGTAAATCTTTAACTATCTACCGTTTAAAACTGTAAACCAATTGTAACGTGCCCATAATCTATTGTCAATATACTTGGGTTTTTTTTCTCTTGCGACACGTGGCAAGGGCGTAGCAAAAGGAAGGGCCGACCCACCTACTAATTAATTGACGTGCTTAATGAACTTTATATACACGATATATATCTCGTGGGGATAATTCGAGGCGAAGATTTTTTGATTTCAGAATTAGGTCCCTTCAGGATTGTGTTTTCCTATTTCAATATCTTATTTATTGTAAAGGATCCTTGCATTCCTATTTCTTTAAACACTGTGCTTTTAGGATTTGTATTTAATTGTAAAAATGACGACGAATCCGTTTCAGGTGATTGTAATTGACCGCTGTATTTTTAGTGTAATGTACATTTTAAAAACACTGAATTGTCTTTAGCTGATGCAACTCTCTGTCTTAACATAAAAACCTGGATAGCAAATCGATTTCACAATCGTGACGTCAGTCAGGGGTACCGTCCAGGTGGTTTTCAAAATCGGCTGGAGGTCGGAACGGTGGTAGATGTACCTGTGCTGATCCAGATGACTGTATTGTCCGAGTGGTGTTGATGAGGGGGCCCGGTGCTACGCCGAGCCACGGGTCGTCACACGACACGTGGCGGGCGCGGGGTCGCGCGCTATTCGTTCAGTATGCAAGTACGCATGAGCGCATCGGTGACCGCGTAAGGGTCGCAGTTGGACGCCGGCCGACGGTCCTCCAAGTAGCCCTTCTTCTCCTCGGCCACGGTGCGCGGGATCCGGATGCTGCTGCCGCGGTTCGCCACACCTGCCAACATTATCACAATCCGTGTAGTTTGTGAAGTTTTTTTCTAACTCTATTCCATGTCCAAAAATCCTTTTATCATAATCATAATCAGCCAATATTAATCTATTGCTGGTCACGTAGGGCTCTTCTGAGGAATATTTGCCCACAATGCCCATACGCATCCTATGAAGACGTTTAATTGTTCAAGCTTATGATATCAGTGAAAGACACCACTGTAGTGTGTTTGAAACGATGTTTAAAACGACTATATTGGTGGATTTCATCTTAAATGAAAGTAAGAATTTTATAAGAAGTAAGAATTCCACATTGATATTTAATGAAACCAATGCACAAATGTTAGTAAGTAGAATTTCATATGGATTGCAATTAATCAAACATTTGCCAAATTAATACAGAAACGTGGTTAAAAAGACTGATAGTAAGCTAAGTAATAAAAACACAGTAAATCTTCTTTTCACTACAAGCTTTTTAAAAATAATACAAGAAAATTGTTCGCTAAACTTATAAAATGCTAAGGAATTATACCAATAGGCTCACTCCCTATTCCACGGGACTTAGAACATAACTGGTGAATTATAGGAGTGAATTAATTTTCTCTGCACATCCCTTTAAATAAGTACACGCCTGATGTTCATCATCATCATCATTATCAGCCTACTCCCGTTCACTGCTGGACATAAGTCTCTCTAATGGCACGCCACTGAGCTCGATCTTCAGCTCTTCGCATCCAACCGCTGCCAGCCACTTTGCGTATATCGTTACTCCACCTAGCTGGAGGGCGTCCTACGCTACGTTTGTCAAGTCACGGCCTCCACTCCAGAACACGTCTGCTCTGCCTGATGTTATGTAAGAATTATTGTCATAATCATCATCAGTCTATCTAAGTCCAATGCTGGACATAGGTCTCCCCCAGTGAGCGCTATCGCGTCCTGTCCTCGGCTTATCGCACGCAGTTTTTGCCTGAGGCCTTTCGCAGATCGTCATCCCACTTGACGGGAGGGGGTCCACTACGTTTTCCGAGACGGGGTCTCCACTTCAGAACTCTGCTTATCCACCGGTTAACAGTTATATTAAGAAGTACTGTAAATAGTGTGACTCGGAGTCTGAATCTACGCCTGGTGTATGGCAATAGGCTCACCACCTAATCCATGGGACGCAAAACGCAACTGGTGAAACGTGGAGGTGTGCTACACTTCTCTGCCTACCCGTTCGGGAATTATAGGCATGATGTTACGTTTTTATTATGAATAGTGTATATCCTCACCGGCACTGAAGTCGTTAATACTGGCGGTCTCGTGCAGGCCGGTGAGCCGGCGCTCGTTGTCCTTCCCGCCGCGCGGGTCGTACACCTTGATGTGCTTCATGTGCACCTTGGACAACTTGTCGATGGCCTTCTCGATTTCACTGCGGGGATTTCATTATTTAATTGAAGGATTGTAATGTGGCGTTTATAAACGGGCACCATATTCTTTAATTATTCATCAAACAATCATAATTTATCGAGAGATCGTTGGCTACCACTACATTCATCATGTTTAAGGATTTTAGCTATTTTCACAAAGTCTGACCGTATACTGACTAGTAATATAACTAAATGAATCAACGTAGAAGATATAAGTACCTCTAGCTATACTCCCAAATTAATTTAAAGATAGACAAAAAGAAAACATGGTGAATTGACGCCAAGTCTGCAGGAATACATCTCTATCCTTACCTACATAAGCCAAATATTTAAGTGGCACTCGATGCTCTACCTAGCTCGTTAACGAACTGGCGTGATGATATAATATTAATAATAATATTTTAAATGTACTTTGTTCAATATACTTACATAATACCATTCTCATCGCGCATTTTCTTGGTGGAGAAGTTGGTGTGGGCACCGGATCCGTTCCAATCCTGCACGGGCTTGGGGTCGAAGGACACGATCACACCGTACTCTTCAGCTAGTCGGTGGAGTATGTAACGGGCAACCCATAGATCGTCACCGGCAGCCACGCCAAGGGACGGTCCCACTTGGAACTCCCACTGCGACGGCATCACCTCCGCGTTGGTACCAGATATTGGCACGCCGGCAAACAGGCAACACCTTCAATGTAATATTAAAAAACGATATAACGAATCAGTTAAATTTACTGTTTTCTTCAAAGGTGCAATTATTTCTTTTGGAGCAGTACAACACTACATATTGTGCTCACATTTATTTACCGTATTAATAGATGAACACACGCAAACATACACTCCCCAGAACTAAGTACATAAGACCATTCGTTGTTTTGCATTTCATTACAGCATTACTAGTTTTTTAAACATCTCAAACTAGGAATGGTACTTGTACTTAATAATGAAATAATGAAATAAAGTTAAACTACTCGTAAATAGTTTCTCCAACTTGCCTGTCGCTTCGGGTAAGTACAATCGTGATGTTATGTTTTATAATTTTTCCAATTTGCTCATACTCTATATTAATTTGAATAACAATCATAAAAAATTCAAACAACAAAGATTGTTTTAACAAATCTCTTTGCATTGTAATCATATCTACTAATTGTAATTCATATTGAACGATAAGAGATCGTCATAACACACCGCTCGACCCGATCGTGAACAGAAATTACGATCTAAGACTTGACCTCGTTTATCCGCAGTTTGATTAGTTTTTCCTGTAAATAAGGAGTATGAGTACCTATTGTTCACGAGCTACGAGTAGGTAGTTACATGAATGTTTATGTGACTGCGGGTCTCTGTGTGTAAAAGGAGATACCTCATATGGTCGGCTACGCTGATATAGAGAATTACCTGAGCGTATCAGATTAGTAGAAATGTATAGGTACATATGCTAACTTTGAATTAAACTAAGCTGAATAATAAATCGACAAAATTCGACCATACGCTGTTTGTATCACAACTCTAGCTGTGAGTTAGGTCGCATAGATCCCATCATGGCGTTCAGTGTCCGCTGCAACCCATGATTATGGGTTGGGCATTATTTAGATATGGATATAGTGAAATAATATTGAAGAATTATCTGATTCTGTCGCTAGTATTATTGGCTCTGAGATTTAATTGCGAGATTGCCATTCTAATTTTGCCATCGCACGTTACAAATAGGTACAGTATAATTTCTGCGTTCTACCGGCATTTTGACTAAAGAAGACCAATGTACATACGTTGATCTACACTCAACACTATATAGTCTTCGTAGATCTTAAAATTTATTAATACTATCCTATAAATAAAAATAATAAAATTTTACTAATTTTAGAAGTTTAGAAATTCCTTGACACGCCGAACATTATGATATAAAGGCCGTTCTGGAAGATTAAACTATTAATCTGTTATCACACGACTGTACAATTTATAGTGTCAAAAGTTCATTCAACCGCGCACATTATATTGATGTTTACGCAAATTGATAACTCTTAAAACAGGACAAAAGGCAGACTGAACAAAGACTGATATAACCGAATGATAAAAGTTTAATGTGCTTTATTACATTATCGTCACCATTGTAAACGGGTAGGGTATTATAGCACGGTAGGTAGGTAGGTTCTTTATTCATGTTTCATTTCCTTTCCACAAAGAGTATATTATATTATATATTTTTTATAAACGATCGTCTTTTTTATCAACGTAACGTTTTTCTCTAATGGACTACAATTAGCGAGGGAGTGAGATTTTTTCAAGAGCGAGGTCGATAATTAAGAGGCGCCGTAACCCGATGGCGAAGAATGGGGTAAGTACTATCATTAAAATTATCCCAAAACCGAGTTCGGTTCTTTACTGAAATAATTTGTAATACCTGTTATTGTAATGCTGGAATTTAATACTTCTAATATTAGGTCGAAACAACAAAATGTTATGAGTTTTTTTAGTATTTTTTTCAGATACGTTGAACTCTGCGTATACTGACGCAGCGTGCGCGACTGACTGACACGTCGATTACTCAGTCAAAAGAATCTACTTATTGATAACTACTATATAATCGATGTACCTGTAATGCGCCTCAACGAGGTCCCTGGCGAACACCTTGTTGGCACCGACGCCGCAGTAGTAGGGGCCCTGCGGCGGGGGGAAGCCGCCGGGCGGCCAGCCGAAGGGGCGCAGGTCCGAGTCCAGCAGGATGTACTCCTGCTCGATGCCGAACCAGGGCTCGTCGTCCTTGCACTTGTCGTGCGCCGCTTGACATCTCACACGGTGGTTGCTGCCTGCAAAGCAGAATTAACAACTTCACTTCACGGGACAGGATTATTTTCATCTATTAACTTGCACCTTTTTAATTAACACCTATGCGTCTTTTCGTCCTAATTGTGAGCAGTAATCAATTTTATTTTAGTTTTCCGATCGTTGTGTAATTTGTATTTTGAAATTATACAAAATGTGTTATTATATAGTAAAAGTATTATATTTTACATTAAATAATGAAACGTATATTTATCACTAATTGAATTATAAAATAAAAAATGGTTTTAAAACTTCTGTTTATAATATCATTTATTAAAAGAAATTTAAGTAACTAAAATTACAAATACTCAATGTTTACGATCTACCTATAGGTATCATTTCTGTTTCATTGCTTATCATTTATAATGACACCGGACTGAAGTTCTCACTTTTGATTGACTGAATGTCCTATTAAACGGCGAACAACGACACTAAGTTGTTCCTTCCAATATATCGAGCGCGATGACCGGTATAACCAGTCTCATTACCGTCGCCTATTAAAAAAAAATATGCTACTATCTTCTTGAACTACAGGAACCAAATTTGTATACTAATAGTGCATTTTAGTATTTCATTTCAAATTTTACGAAATGTATCATCATTATCATCAACCTGTCTCAGCCCACTGCTGGACAAAGATCTAATAAGCGCAGTCGCGTCTTGTCCGCGATTTACCACATCCAGCTTCTGCCTGCAGCGTCTCGTGTTGTTGTACCGTTGACGATTTGTACACTCTAATGAATGGTGTTATTTAAAATAACACAATATAAACTTAAACAATAAAAATATATATCGATATAAAATTTACTTAAAAGCCACGAGACAAAAAGTTATTACCATCGAAGATGTCATTCACGTACAAAACTCACCTTCTCGGTTCCGCTGGTATTTGGTCCTTCAAAGCGTGTAGGTATACAGCTATAACTCCCATAAGTAAAGTAGACACCTCTCAAAGATGACGTAATAGGTAGGCACTGGCACGCGCATTGATACCGGGAGGAGAATCGCATTCTTCGCAAGTGCGAAGTCGATATCTGCATGTACTTACTGGTGGGCTCCATGTTGTGCTTGTAAGTATCGCACATGACGAGGACGTGGTTGCCGCGGCGGAAGGGGTCCTTGTAGATAGCGCGAGGCACAAGATATGTGTCCGAGTTGTGTCCGTCCGCTTGGCCCGTGGAGCTGCCGTCGAAGTTCCACACTGGCAGCTCTGGAAACGCAATCGACATGTTTTTTAATCACCGCTTGAATACAATAAAAGGTGACACGCATGAAAACTGGACACATCGGCTATGGACACTCGCAACATTAAATTAGCCGTTAATGCGATTCTTGGCTATAATGTAAGGTTCAAATTTTAAGCGACTTCATTCATACTATATATTATTCAGTAAATGAATCTGTAGAAACAACCCTCCTATAGCGCACTACTTGGAATTGTGTGTGTAGCTAAAAATTTAGTCTAACTAAGTAGGTACTCTCTAAATATGTTAAGTGCCATAAAACATTCGATTTATATAATTAATGAAGCACGTAGCTTAGTCATAGTTAAAAACGATATAGAAACTATAGTCATAGTTAGAAACCAACAAAGTATACGTGGAATGGAAATAAATATTATCTACTAAAAGTTTATTGCAGCTCACGTACATGGAAACAATCATATAAAATACGATAACCGTTGTAACTAAGAGCAACATGCAGAACGGCGTTCTTGCTCGGGAATTCCCACAGACTTATCCTCCAGTCACTTTTATAGAACACATTCTCTTTAGTTTCTTAACTTATTTATTACATTATTAATATAGGTACATATATTCATTCAGTAAGTCCACCAGAAATTCAATCCCATAATCCGATTAAAATTGGTACCATCGTTAGGTAAGTCGCTCTTATCTCACCAAATGTTATCTTCAGGTGGCTCAAATGCCTCCACAGAACCCCTGGATCTACTACTAATTGCAATAAAAAAAAGTATATTTTATTTGCGGCGACTCATTTGCGAGTTACATTTAGCCATCTCGCAAGTGCCGCATATTGTCGGACAGCATGCACTACGCTATTTACAGAAAAAAATTACACATTGCAACACTGTTAAAGCTGTTGTACCTCCCAACACTTCTCGAAAAACATATTAACGATGTAAATTTCAATATGAAGAAAACGTATACGTAAATGTTATTTTCTCGTTAAATATTTATAGTACAAGCCGACGGTAAAATTAACTGCATTTAGCCATTTAATTACCGATACAATTACAACTCGACTCAATAGAACGGTGCAGTTGTATCGTCACAAACAACGTCGTTGCTTATTCATAATACAGTTCAATTAATTTCTAGCAGTTATATCGTGGCCATTATTCACTTATTAATTATTATTATTCGCTTCACAATAGAGCACGATATACGAGTACATTATACAGTATAAAAATATTTACAAACGCCTTTTAATTTATGCCTGCCTCGTTGGTCAAGTGGTTGCGAAAGCGACGGTCGATCGGGAGCTGCTCGGTTCAAATCTCGGGTTGGGTATTATTCGATTTTCCTAACTTAGAATTTCTAGTAGTGACTCGTTGTCTGGATCTATGCCCGATGTATGGCAATGGGCTCACCACCTATTCCAGGGGACGTAAACGTAATTAATGAAACATGGGAGTTTACTATACTTCTACCCCTTCGGGGATTGCAGGCGTGATGTTATGCTTTTAATATATTCATATATGACGATTTTAGGAGCTCGTTAGAGCCGCGTAAGTGTGATTACATTTCCTCTGAGCTCGGTAATTTGGAACCGCCATGATATTACGGGCCGCAAAAAGATGCAAACTGGCTGTCCTGAATTCTCGCGACGAATCAACGACAAAATGTAGTATAGAGGAACCTCTATTTAAAAGCCAGTACAAATTTTTAATATGCTTGGTAAGAAGAATACACGATTATTCCTTAATCAGAAGTGACCAAAAATAAGTATGTTCGCCATAAAATTATAGTAACTGCATTAAATTATTGGCTTTTATGTTATAACGTGCCACTTTGTGACAACAGTTTTAATTTTAATTCTTGCAATGACGATTAAATTATTAGCGTTTATATTAATTAGCGATACTGTTATCGTTTTAAGAAAACCAGCCGCCTCAAACAAACTCTCAATAAACGAACTATCCATAAATAACTTTATGCAAATGAACTGTTTGAGTTCACAACTCTATATTTGTGGAAGTTACCTATCAGTTGATGGCTGAGACTTCCTTCGTGCAGCTATCTAAATAAAAGCTATACAATGTTCCTTCCTTATTTCAGCCTTATAGCGGTTTATTTCAATAAAAACTTTTAACTATATAACTGATTTTGTATTGGTCGCCTCGTTTGTCCAGTGGTTGCAAAGCGCTACTGCTGACCGAAAGGCGCTGGGTTCGAATACCGGATCGGATATTATTGGACTTTTCTACTAGAAATATCTAGTAGCAGCTGGGAGTATCTGTGCCGGTTTATGGAAATAGGCTCGTAAACGCAGCTAGTGAAACTGGGAATTTACTACACTGCCCTGCGTACACTTTCGGGATTACAGAGGCGATGTTAGATTTTTACGTTGTGTTTATTTTAGCTAATCTATAACCATACACAGAGTTTAAGCTTGTTACAGTTAGTTTATTGAGAGCAGGCTAATTAGTCATAGTTATACCTGAACAAAATTGTTTTAACGACTCTGACATAATAAAGTAACAGACAGTGAGGGTCACTTTCGTGTTTATATTATTAATACGTATTAGTACTTCAAGAGCGAAAGCATTTTTAAGAAATTACAACCCATGATAACACAAAGAAGTTACCAAGTCGGAAAGAAGCTTGACACTTGTTGACTACGCAAGGAAAGCTTTATATACTATCAGAACTATAAATCTGTTGATAATTTAAAGTTAGATCAAGTTCTTTATACTTAGGTATTTATTCAAATGGAATTCAACGAATCTAAAGTTGTCGGAAGCAATACTTAATTGGCATTAATATTTATGTCTCAACACAGTTTAGACAAGAAGAAAACTTCTGGGCAAATCCATATTGATTTGTTAGTAAGTCTGCATATTTTTTTAAATGTGAGAAACGTATTTCTTAGCATTGTGGTAAAAGAAGGCGATGAAATCAAAATAACAACTCCAATTAAGAATACCTACCGAATTCTTTTTTTTAAACGAGTACACATCCTTCTCAAATCTAATAACCGGCCATGATGAAGCATTGTCGTAACACTCAATATGTACCAATTAATATTAACACTTGTGAATTAGAATGACACGAAATACGTCACCACACGCCACTCTTCATCCTTTTAGACGCGGGTTTAATTGCAATTTCCTGTTCGTTGAAAAAAATTAATGCAATTATGTAAAGGCTCTCTCAGACACGTTTCGTTACACAACCGTGAACTGTCGGATGTGCGCTAGTTACGCTGCATCAGCGACTTTCTCTTTACATTTGTAATATGTAAGGAGCGAAATGTAAAATACAACAGACTACATGCAATGAAATTTCGAAATATCGTAATTCGTAAAATTCAAATACATATTCTGTTCAGGTTGTATTCGAAGTAGGAAGACGCAGCTTCCAACATATTGCAGACATGCCATTAATATATATACGTTATTATTTTTTTGACTATTTTATCATACATAAATCATCGTGCAAAATGTAATTGACCAAATAATAAAATTATTAATCTGTACTTAAATATTCATTCGAAATATCGCTCACAACAACGTTGCAAACATCGTTTTGTGTTCCCTAATGTTCTTTAAAATGCGTTAAGCTGCTAACCCTCACTTGAATACCGTAGCGTAATGATGCCTTCACCCTTTAACTTTTAAAAAATGGTCAGCGTTCAACGGTGGCACGATAAAAGTCTTGATGATAAAAGCCTAAGTCAGCCTATTTTCCTTGAATGTAATTCCTTTTATAATTGCAAGTGGAAGTTATTATACAAAAAGTATAAGCCATATATGTACGATACATGATATGTACAAAACGTCACGTGTCCCAGTTGCGAACGCTAAACGTGTTTCATCTGTCTTATGTCCACAAACATCATGGAATTTTAGACATACTGGAAATTATTTTCCCACACAACGGCATGATTTGTTTTCTATAGTACCTATATTTGTAAAATGCATTAACAAAACACTTTAAAAAACGTTACATACGATACATTTCCGTTGTGTCGTAGTATGTGTCTGGCGGACTGCCATAGTCTCATTCGTTATGATAAATTATCACAAGCTAATTATTATTGTTACATGAAACTGTCTACGGACGTTTTATGCTTCGTACAATTACACAGCGGTAATTGTGGCTTAAACGTAATTTAAACTCCACGCGGCCGAACAATGTTAATTACAACGCACTATTTATAAAATTCATCAGAGCTTCGTTACTTCTGTTTTCGTTTCCAATTGAAATAGATGCATACACAATCATACTTTTATTTTAATTCTTTGAGTTTATTATTAAAAGCACAAAGCCTTTGTGTTGCGCCGTTCCACCCGGTTCTCAAGTTACAGACGTTACCTAAAAAAGGTAACTCCTTTGTGAACTCCGTTTCACAACGCCACAAATTGAGATTACGTGTTCAATGTACAGCTTTTAGCTATTATCTCTGGCTAGAAATTTTCGATATCAAATTCGAATTTTTTTTTTTATATTTGTAAACGTTTTAAAGATCTGTAATTATTTTATGTACACATTTAACGAGGTTATATTTTGGTTATTATAATTAATTATCATTATCTCGTGCGCCATAATGCACGTATCATATTTTTTTCTTTGTCCGCTATTGTCAATACTTGTATATAAATATCACAGTATTATTTTAATTTGTGTTATTCTTATAAATATTCATACAAAACTAGAGAGTACGTATATCGTCGGCGACTGTGATATAATAGCTTAACATAAAAACAGACGTAAATGTAAACGAACATACCTAATCGCTTTTTAGAACCGCAGAAGAACAAATAGAAAAATAACAACATACACCATCAAATGATAAAATCACCATAAAAATCTGATCGATTCTCGAGATTAGCGCGAACTGACGTACAAATAGAATTGTTTACTTCGGTTTCCTTCAGTCAATTTCCAAGTTTCCAGTAACTAAGGCACTTTAGTTAAGTCTGTGTACCGTTCCCCTCGCTGTCAAAGAACATGGCCGTCATCTTTAGACCGATAAACTTTATTGTTACTAATATATACGAACATCGACGTGTATTGTAGGTACTTGGTTTGTTTCAAGGTGAATCCGAAGAAGTTTTCCATTAACTTTGTTAAATCGAAGCAAGTATTTAATTAAGCCATTAACTCATATTGATTACTGCCTACTTAACAATAAATAGATTATATAATTTTTTTCATTAATAATACTAAGAACCCTATGCAATGTACCTACATGAGTATATATGTAAATAAACCAAATTAATTCTTCTGAAAAGTGTGCAAATATATGACTTGCAAATACGTACTGTCTGATTTACTTCACGTGGAAAAAATCGAGCTGCTAACGAAAATATATAGTGTATTTAGCGGTGGATTTCAAAATTGCAAAATAAGGATATTTAGCACTCGATACTCTCTGCCTATCCTGTAGGAGACGTTTCGTGTCAAAAGATCAATCACGATAAATTCAATGGCATTTATTATATCAGATTTTCTTTCATCATTATATAACAGTGACCCGTTTTACAAAAGAAACTTTTATAAAGCTAACATAATTTATTAAACTAAATCACATTGAAATATTTTTATTAATTACTGAATGAGTTAATCCAGTAATTCATTCGTTCATTTCGATTAACTGTTTTTATTTATATATTCAATTATTATCCGAGATTGACTAAATATTTAATATAAACGATTATGATTATGAAAACGTTTTAAACTTATTTTATCAAAAATACTGGCTCTTATTCACTTTCAGTCACATTTTTAAACTATTGACAAATACTAAATTTAGTGAAATTTTAATGAACACAATCAAACTTCCAACTGTACAAAGTTATCTAAGTTACTAATTAACTATAGTAATCTAGCAAATAGTTAATATAACTTTAATATTCATACTTACTATCGCAGTACATTTTATTTCGAAAAACAATACTCAAACTGCATTACAGTCTGCGATAATTTTTACAATGATTTCAAAATAAAGATTCGTATGTATGTAAGTTGCAAAAGATGCACAAATCAGTTGTACACGATTCAAAACGTCTCAAACGCGGTCGTTGCTGCGGCTGGGCGATCGCAACACTTACGGAGAACATTTCTACGACTGCAAAGTATAATATTAGCGTGAAACCTTTTAAATTCTCATCAAAGCTATTCCTGTTCTCCCGCTCTCGTAACTTGCATTTCAGTTGGAACCCGCCTCCGAGATCCCTCAGGGAGAAAAATGGTGGAGCGTGTTCGATCGCATATTTCATTTGTAAACACTCGGCGGCGTTCAAAGAGCACTTCTGATTCATTTCGTCCAAAATCATTTCTAGTTTGCCTGAATTCAAACACAACGGGTATCGTTTACACTGAAAAATATATCTATCACTAACATTTAACGAGACAAATTTATTCTACACTTGATTCCGTACTACGAGTATATTTCCGTGGTTATTTGACTATTTTGAGATAAATTATTCACAAGGTTTTCTGCATAACATATGTATATTTTCACCCAAGTCCAAGCTATTTCTACAACGATCGCATCAAATGCGGTATAACAATTTGAACGCGAATAGGTAATACGGAGTCAGACAGTTGTTTCGTATTTAGGCGTAATTTTAATAAATTTATTTAAAATTATGACTTAGATATTCGTAGGTACATGTTGTCTCGTAATTTATATATTACCGGCAGCTATACAGTAACAACGTTGATTACAGAAGTCGTATATTAAATTAACGAAGCAAATGCCGAAATTGAGGTGTACGTTTTTAAGTATATGTATAGCATGTATACTTTATAATACATAGGACATTAAAATTAATAACGACTAATTTTATCCAAAACCCACCGGATATCATAAAATTTTAAGTCTAAACGTGAGTGAAGTTCTTGTGTCAAGGAGTAAATGTCTATACATTTCTACTTTGTGCAATTGTTTGACGACAGACTATTGCTTGTCTAATATTGACAGTACGGACACGAACAATGAATGTTTAATTTAGTCATTTCATGTATTGGAATTTTTGTCATATACGTACATCTATACCAATATATAATTTCTAACATTACAAAGTTGCGACAAGCCCGTTCGATTATTAATTAGATCATCATAAAACAATGGGTAATAGTTTCGTAACATTTTCTACGTCTTTTTAACACATTTAAATGTGTGCAATCCTTTCATTCTATTGTTCGTTTATCCATTCGGGGTGTACCTCACTATTTCGAGTTATTGTCAGCCATCAATACCGCGTTTAGAAACCGTCAAAAAAGAAGAGGATTTTGCATGCTTGTAACATATGGATATATGTAAATACTTGATATTTGTGTTGAGAGGATTTCTAAAGTGAAAGTCAATAAACGCACGTTGGGAACTCACTGGCTTGGATGTAAAATTGTAGGGTGCAGGCAAAAATCGCATTCGTCCTGAACGAAGCGAGAAGTACCGCGTGAAGAATTGTTTACAAACAGTAAATGAAGGTCGGGCAATTAACGCGAACTGCGCTAATTACGACGTTAATACGGATGTATAAATTAAAACTGGCCCGCCATACAGTTTCATGTTACCATACAACGTACATTGTTGATGAGATGGACACGGAACGTACCTATTGTGGCCTTACTGCAACATAGATAAACCGTTAATTTTGAATGCAATCGCTCCCTATTCATTAAGCGTATACTATACCATATAATTATAAGCAACGCTAAGCAAATTCTATAAATAACATGGAATATCGTGCATCAGAATAGGCAACACGGGCGTGTGCATGAACTTCGTTAAACAATTTAAAAAGTTAACGGTTTGTATTGCACGTTGGCTTTTTAAAATTTTTAATGAGTTCCATTCAGTGTTATTGAATACGGATAAGGAAATATTTTCAACCGTTTCGAAATGTTGAAATCATTTTCATTACGATATTAATTAAAGAATCTAGTAAGTGTAGTTGCTTGCCCGTCTATGGATGTAAAAATTTGTTCAATCCTTTTAGTATGGTTTTTTCGTTTACCTCAAAATACACTATGTTAACTTACCTTTAGGCTGTTTAGGTATAAAGTTCAAGGTACGATCCTTGCATCTCATGTGTTCACCGGAGCCGTCGATCCAAATGTAGGTGGCCAGGATTCTGTCTGCTGGCAATGGCAGGTCATTGTACCTGCCCAAGAGCGTCTTCGAGAGCACAGCATTTGGGGAGTTCGCTAACACAGGCCCCGAAAGTATCTTTGGGTTATCTGTACGAACAAACAATATTTTTTATCTGCGCTATAAAATTTTGTCCAAAATTATATTTTGCAGATAAATAGATATCATAACAAATTGGATATTGATAAAATATGTAGGTATTTGTTGTTTTAATCGGCTGACACAATACTTTATTAAAAGAATAAACTCTTCGGTTTCAAAACGAACCTTTCCGATGATCGATAATGTCACTTTCAATTTCCGATATGCCCGTCTGTCTCATTATGTGTCAATATAAATTTCACTTATATAGTTTGAACTAAATCACTACACCGACAGAAGGCAATAATGATTTATCTCTGGACTACATCAAAATATGTGAATCATGAGCATTTGACAGATATATGTAAAATCTATTTATTAGAAACTAATACATTTGGCCTATCACAATGAATTTACAACCACAATCAATATGTCAGATTCATTTCAATGTGTTATCTGTGACAATCAAAGGAGCGCTTTCGGTAATCCAGTGACAGATAAAAAATAATTTAAAATATTACCTCATAAAATTAAATAATCATAAATCAATCAAATCATAAAATTAAAAGGATAATCTCGTGTTGTCAGACAAGATATCAGCATAGAGCTATTATGTATAGAGTAGGGAAGACGTACGGCTGCCTCTAAGCGTCAAAGTCCGATGATTAGAAAGAGAGAATCGATCGCGATACCCTATCTCTCGCTATCTCACTACTGACGCATGACTCACGCTAGCGCTCCTTGTGCGTGATCGAGAAGAAAGAAATAGAGACATAAGTAGCCTTATTTGCTTTCTCTTCTTTTTCGATAGACACATTCTAGGCTGGATCTCTACTCTAGTATAATAACTCTATGAAATATTGTCATATCTCACCTTCTATTTTGACATGCGTAGAGTCAGCCATCTTTGCTACCGTTTTTTCTTATCTGTAACGAAAGAAAACCTGTTTTAATGTTTGTTTTTTGTTTGGAACATAAAACATGATACAAGAAATAATAAAATTACCGATAATAGATTTTATGAAAGGATAATTTGGAATTAGTGTGGAGAATGTAATCTTTTTATATTTTTATATTATAGATTATACTGTAACATGCTGCAGCACAGAAGTCCATTTAACATTTTTCAAGCAGTATTGATATTCAAAACGCATTGTGTTCCTGCCCCAAGGGAATAAATGACTTTCGGCTTTGAATAGGTGTTATTGTAAGCTTGATTTCAGAATTATTTATTATCGTTCGCTGGTATTGCAAATTTCAGAGAAGTCTCTTGATAAATAATACACTTAATATTTCATTATAGTCAGCCTCATATGAGAGCACTACCCTAAAATGCATATCTCATGACACTTTGTTGAGTTGATTATTAATAGTTCTAATAACTATGTTTTGTAATAAGATCCTCTTGGATCAATCTAGTATTTTCAAATGCATCACAAACGGGGAAGTGACTTTATTACAGTTTTTAATAGCGGTAAAATGAATATACATTTATGTTTTATAGGGCGTGCTGGCGAACGTGACAGCGTTTGATAAACAAGTGAGTTGATACTGATAAGCAATTGAAATTACTATACTACTGATCGAGAGGTTCTGGGTTCCGGACAAACCGGGTCGGGCAATGTTATGTTTTTTTCTTACTTGAAATTCCTAGTAGTGGCTCCGATTCTGGACCTGTTGCCCGGTATATGGAAATAGGCTTAAACCCTATTTTACACTGGTCCGTAAACGTAGCTGGTGAAACTTAAGAGGTTATTGCACTCTGCTGCCTACATCTTTTAGGGTTATAGGGTTGATGTTACCTTGTTTTAGGTACGTTGAATTTTTCAATTGTTACTACAAGTACAAATGGACAAATGTCTACTGTTGAATATTATTTCGTCTAGTCATAGACTGAAGCCAGCAATGCATTAGCGCCCATTTATCTTGTAGCCCGCCTGTGTTTTTTATTCCAAATTTATATTTTTAAAAAAATTATGTCTTTATTTGTTGCCTCCGGTCCATCGTTAAATTATCAAAGTATCAACATAACATGTGAACGGCGTAAAAAAAATACGTGACTAAGTATATAAATATTTCAATGAATTGTTACCAGACATAAACATACAGACATAAATTGAATGGGAGGAAGTGGCAAGAAAAACGATAACCTATTAAAACCAGATTGAACCAGCACTGCAATTAAAAGTTTAAAACAAACGAAATATTATCTGGTGGTGTAATGGTTACTGCGATAAATATGTAATAACAAAATGTACTTGAAGTATTACTTTTGTTTAAATTACAAATGTATAAGATCAATAATTTAATGATATAGATGATGTTGTAAAAGTAGCGGTGAATTTAAAAAAAAAAAAATACTTGCCACAAACTTGTGTAACGAGAACGGAAGGCAATGCCAAAGAATGAATTTACATTTTTCGATTTTCCATGTCGATATACGAGAATATTGACAGGAAACATGACGGTCCTAATATAAATTATGTGGAGCTTTTAACGGATAAATGTAAAAACAGTAGATACCACTAGTTGCACTTCGTATCCATGAATACTTAAAACGAAAGGGAAAATGTATCGCTTGTTAGCGGAGTGATGCCTTCTAATACCGTTCAATTATTTAATACGCCGTTCGTGCAAAATGGACTCAGGTTAATTTTATTTACATTTAGTAAATGTCCAGATTAATTTAAATTTGAAATTGTTTCTACAGTTAAATTCAGAAACACTAACACTTATAGATACAATTTCACATTATCTATTTTATTATTGACAATAACAATATAAATATAATGTTTACTTTAATTATGTATCAGCATAACATAAAAATAAAGTGGACTACGTATACACAACAAGAAACAACAGACTATAAAAACTATAAAGTCCGCTGAGTACGTTACGTACTGGTTAGCATTGACCCAGACACTCTGTCACCTGACATTGTAAAATTCCATATTTGAATCTGATCGCCCGTTACTAGAAAATTAGCGAGTTGATTATTCTACCCAATTATGGAATGGTGTGTTTAATACGAAATAGATGAGGCTTAATTTGAATCTGATACAATTTTACCAATAGTTAACTTTAACTTAGGTACTTTGCAGCGCTTGCATTCTTGTCTTACAGTTTTAAGTATGTGGTAGGCAGTTAGGCTAAGATGTGCTCTTTTACTCCCAAAAAAGCCAAAGCCACGATAACCCAAACTCCATAATGATCCATCGTTCTTGCCTGTGTTGGGAGCGCAGACACTCTCAGCTTTTATAAAAGGACGAAGGTCTGAGGTTCACGGGCTCTTAGAATGTTAAGCCAGTACTATATGATAATAACATGTGCTAGTTATAATATAATACTAGGAAATTCTGGACAATAGTAGAGTAACAGTCCTGTCAGTGATCTTCAACGTTAGCTCCAGCAGTTTTGAAGTATGCATGAGTTATATAGTTATACCTACTGTTTTCATGATAAATTTTATATTAATCTAATCTCGGGATGTAGCAATACTTAATATTCTTTAAAGAAACTAATTATTAACGTTTGAAGGATATGTTGTTAATGAAATACATCTAGATTATAATAAACTATGTCACTTGTAATACAGAACCAGCTTAGCCCGCAAGGAGTATTCCCGGTTAACGTGCAGATGATCCTGGGTTAGGTTTCTGGTTAGGTATCAATCACCAGTTTTGTTACTGCCCTCGCCACCAACAAAGGAACATGAATATAAAATAAAATATTGTTCCGGAACAAAATGATCGCATAGTAAGTATTCACGTGCTCAAATCGTGTTTAAAGCGCAGTTAAATTAGAAGAAAATAATTAGGCGGAATGATAAGACGTTTATCTCTGCAGCTGTAGTCTATAAAATTTGTATCGTAAATCGAAATTATTTACATAACATGACACGTGCGATATTTCCTTGACATTTCGCAGGAATGTATTAAAACGCCTATTAATAATGCGTATATTCAATACGTTATCCATACCTTGTGCAATGAAATCAAATTTAAATCCTTAATATATTTAAAGACAAATTAATGTAATTATTAATATAGATAAGAATTAATTATTTGTGTAATTATTTTACGATCATATGCACACACAACCAATTAGCATTATAAAAACGTAATATACATATATGTATATTATAATAAATAAGATTTACTCAGCACTAATATCACGAAAATGTCATAGTTTTTATATTCAAATAGTCTTACAGAATTATGTTTTCTTAGTATCTGAATGATAGCTAAGTATTGTATGGAAACCAAGGAACCTATGTACCTAATTGTTAATTCTAAAGTAAAACGTTAAAGCGAAAGTGGTCTGAAACTGTTTAACAATTAAAATCTTTTAACGCTGGCTGTGAATAATGAATAGTGAATATCCCTGTTACTGTTGGAAAATAAACTTTCAGCTTAAAACATCCCCGTCGCATTCGGACCAGTGAAATGCATTGTATTTATAAGAAACACTGGAAAATGTAGAAGAACGCCATTTAAAATTGAAGTCTGTAGTAAAATGGCGCGAACTGCACTCAAACGCGTTGGTTTTTAAAAAAGGAATGCTGTTGTATTTTTTCACGTGCTCGTTGCATTTGCTGTATTAAAAATATAAACAAAAAAATGTTCGTCTTGCACAATCTTACAGTGTATGCTAGCATTGCGGTTCCAGACACTCAATTCCACTTTAATATCTAGGCTGCTTCCGATATTGCATATTGTGCATATTATATCCGCGTTTTGTGATTGACCTGTACACATTTAGGATATTACTTACATTTTCGTAATTTTTCCACCTATATATTGCATACCTAATAAAGTTACACGTGTCTATTTTATTTATTAGAATTATCCAGTTTAAGAGTTTTTCCAAATGTAACTTTAGACGAAAGGTTTTAACAACTTAGTGTTTGACATTACAGCTTTTTTAACTACTGTCAGCATGTTAATAATATCCAAGGATAATTTACAAATCAAAATGACAATATGCGAGGAAGAAAAATTTTTACATGTAATACATAGTTATATGAAATACATTATAAAATAAATGCCAATCCAGCCTTCGGTGCATTTGGAACTTACGAGTAATAATTCTTACTTTATCTGTAATTACTACAAATGCATGAAAACTTCTACTTCGTATATACATATGTACATATATATCCTGTTTCAAGGTTTTTAGTGCAAACGCGGGCTTATGAAAATCCGCTTCGGCAAATTGATCGGTTTGTTCGCGTTAGTAACTATCCCGTCCGGCATCAGCACTTTCGACGCTTTCAATTTAGTCCGATTAGAACAAGGTTTTCACTTACGGCCAGGTGTGGGTTCTACCAACACGACGTTTAAGTTGTAACATCAACCTTAATTTTTTATATGTAGTATACGTTAATTTAAACAGAATAATTGGAAAACAGGACTAGTATGTAACGGTAAAAAAAAGTCACAATGATTTCTGTATTTTATCTGTACTTAATATTATACGCATAAAATTAAAACATAAATATGGCCTTCCAAAGCATATTCCTCTGTTTTTCGTAGAGTAACTTTTTCTTTATGAGAATTTCAACCCTTATAATAGAAGATATATACCATTTTAACTAATCAATATATGTATATATTATATGATGCGTTTGGATTGTAAACGAGACATTAAGACCATTAAGAATGCATCACGAGTATCGTACTTTGTTGCCTTTCGAACTTCATTTAATATGCCAGTGATAGGCGTGGTTATTCGTATCTGTGCTTCAACGGAAACTTATTTAAAAAAAGTTTTTGATATATTCGCAACGTACGAACACATTTTTTAACTTTTTATTCTAACCTCGATTTTGCGTTTGTATTGTAGGTATAAACAGTTGGTATATCAACCGTACCTTATTTAATTCGGATTGCAAGGTTCGAATTCCCGTTGGGAAAAGACCAGGTCTAAGGGCCTAATATTACAAAACTACTCGTACATGTATTGAAGTCATATGTCAGACCGTTTGTTTGTTAAAAGTTAGCCAATTTATTACGCCCAATAGATGTCAATGGTAAATTATTTTAATTGTACATCTATTTATATACCGACTAGCACGAAAACATTGTAAATATGCATCTATGTATATAAACGCAACGTAATGCAAGAATGTGACGTAGTGTATCGTAACACGGAACTGTCGAAGTATTGGCAAATTGTCAAACGATTGGGATTCATAATGGCGATTGTACATGTCAGTGAATTTCATAGTTAATTCACGGTGATGACTATATGAACTGTATCGCATTCTATGAAGTTATTTTTGTTCGCTGCATGCATAACACACTAGATATACCTATATTTTAATTGTGACCTCTTGGAAAACATTATGGATCTCTTACGACAAGTTTATTTGTTATAGTTTTAAAATATGATAGTTTCCTAGTAATGTGTATTGCTACAAGCGATGGCTACATGGATGCCAAATGGTAAATATAGAACAAACAACTCCATAGCCGCACACCAATCATTTACATGTTCACATAATTAGTTTAACAACTGTATTGTTCACGTGCTACTTCATTAAGGTCGGTTTTAATTAATGTTTGTCAACGATTAGGAAACTATTTTTAATTTTTTTCTTTCTGTTTTTTTGTTGTCCTGCCTGGTTAGTTGGGCCAGCGGTTAGAGAAGCTGTCAAGCCGTGATTTCGATTTCCACCCATATTACTCAATACGTTTTATAATGCTTGCATACTAATTAAACATTTATTCATTTATTGTTATTATTTATTGCAGGAGTTGTTCACGTGTGAACGTTCCACGTGATCGCACTACTAAATACAATCTCCACCATCGTATCACGACTAATACTAGATTAACGGAAGGTTTCCTTTAAGCGTAGTTCACGTTTCTGTCGCTGTTTACAACTTGCGGCTATGTTCATTTATATTGTGTACCTAATGTACGTTTTACATAAATGCTAATCATTGTGATCATACTACAACTCCGTTATAAATAACTATTACTGCTTTATACATCAATACCTAAAGAATCATAAATATTGTTGTATGATTTCAAGTCTCCGCTACGCAAAATACGTACAAAGATCTTAATCTGAAAAAAAAAATGTGACAGTGTGAACTAGTTCGAAGCGGATAAGTCGGTAGCTCGTAATATTCTCGGCGGCTCCAGCAAATACAACACTACCCGCACGGCGCGCGGCGGTTCAAACCGTCAAAATTGACATTTAAAAGTTTGATATTTGCATGTGAAGTAAATATTTACTTAACTTACTAGTACGACTTACTAAGATATATATTATCTTAAATCATAATTGTCTTCGAATAAAATTAGCCTATTAAAAACACAGCCTTTAAGAGGTAACGTAAATATGTAAAAAATGTAACATCCTGCCTGTAATCCCCGAAGAGGTAGGCAAAGGAGTGTAGTACACTCCCAAATTTCACCAGCCCTTGTTATATAAGTATTAATCAATTTTTTTTATTGTTTGCACTGTTTATTGTTTAATATATTATTTTTAATTTGTTGTTTAGTCACTTTTGTTCCATAATAACTAATTAAGGAGTTATTGTACCGAGTAGTTGTACCTATTTGTGAACTGTTTTATATATGTCATTGAAGAAATAAATAGAGCTTCCATATTGTCTTATGGGTGGTTGTCTAGATCATGAAGTTGCAGATCACGAAAGAAATATGGGACTAGGGGGCGATGGGCGCGCTTGACTGGGTGACAGCTGAAATCAAATATTTACCAACCTTCGCGTGCTTCGGGTCACGTTAACAATTCAACCATGTTTTTTATAGTTCAATAACATGCCCAGTTTTGAGGTTTATCAGAGAGGTGCTGCTAAGGAAACGATCCGATATTAATAAATTTTGTATAAGCACTACTATCGTTACTTTTTATTCACAAACTGTACATTCTGGTACATTCACTTATCGTTTCGCAACGTTTGCACCATATTCATATAGTCCAAGATACACGTGTAAGACGTCGCCTTTGCCAACGCCGACACATTGTGATAAAGATCATTGCAGATAACACTATCTATCGATTAATAGGTATGTTATTAGGTTATTGGGTCACCGAAAAAAATAACGAAATCAATGCCACGCCGCCGCGTATGATTACATCTTGAACGACTTTCCTTATTATTAACACCTCTTTCGTTATGCATCTACTTCGTTCTTTTATTAAATATTCTTTCTTTCGTTTTACTTCTTTCATTATAATACAAATACATAAATTATGATGAATGACAGCATAAGCAAGAAATAAATTTTATGTCTTAGACGAAATCAATGGAAATGTAAACTATTCAATATAATTGTGCACTGTCTCCCTTTAGACATGCTTGTCTAGCTCTTTGTCTTTGTTATAATCGCTTATTCATAGAACAATACAAATTTACAAATATAGTTGAAAGAGGAAACGAAAACGTAAAAAAAGGTATAACAAAATAAAACAAATCAAATTAAAATCTTCAATTTCACTCGACATCCCGAGTTGTTACTTAACCAACGATCATACCGAACCTTTCAATTTTATGTTAACGCGGACTATAATATAATACACATTTTCCATAAATTTCTGAGTAGACGACGAAAGACGGCGAAGCTCGTAGTCCGATAAAACCTTATGAAGATAACATTTTACTCGCACGTATTAAATGGATGAATGTTCAAAGATTTTTCAGAGGCAAAGGAATATTCAAGAGACCTTTCATCATCATCAGCCTATGTCAGTCCCCTGCTGGACATAGGCCTTCCCAAATGAGCACCATCGCGCTCTGTCCTCGGCTTGTCGCATCCAGCATCTGCCTGCCGCCT